>CAAKHF010003101.1:21630-33384 GCA_901007745.1 Hippocampus kuda
CAACCCCGTCATGGACCGAAATCATCTCTCGCCTCGGGTTTGAGCCATCATCAACCAAGTGTCCCTCACAATTATTTAACGATTATTTCCCGGGAGACTCAAATTGTCCATGCTATTCGTTTCCACATGTGCTCCTCAACTCTTTTGTAACCGATCCGTGAAGCAGAATGTTTGATCAATGAGCCATCCAACGTTAAGCTTGCTTTATTTCAGGACTAAAATGTGACCAGACATTTTTCCTCACAATCTTTTTTGTTTGTTTCATTATCAGATATTGACGAATGCTTGGATCTCTTGCTATGTGGGCCGCACTCGGAATGCATCAACACACCCGGCCTTTATACCTGCGTGTGTCAAGTGGGCTTCTCCCCAACTGAGGAGGAGAAGCCACCCAGCACCGAAAACTTTTGTCTTGGTAAACCGTCACGCTGTGGGGGGGGGGGGGAAGAAGTGATAAAATCCCCTTAGTAAGCCAAATTAGTCATTCATATTTCCAGATAAGGCCGTTTTTAAAAAATATAAGATGTAAATTGATTATGATTTGGGAACTTGTCTTACTTTGTGATATCCAGGCGGATGCGTGTTACTCATGTGTCCAGATGAACGCGCCCCCCTCCTTTTTTTTTTTTTTTTTGTATGTGTGCAATTTCTGCTTGTCAGATATCGACGAGTGCATCGAAGACGCCACGATCTGTGGTCCTGATTCCAACTGCACAAATTCCGTGGGCTCCTATGTTTGCACCTGTTTCCATGGTTACCGGCTGAACAACCCAGAAGTGATTGCCAGCAATGCCAACCCTTGCACAGGTATGTGTGCAACATGTCAAATGTCACTTGGCGAGCTCTGAACTACATATCCAATTTATTTATTTATTTTAATGTGAAATCTTTTTTTTTTTTTTGGGTTACAGATGTAGATGAGTGCAGTGAGGTACCTGATATATGCGGTTCTCAAACCGTGTGTACTAATGCGCCCGGGACATTCTATTGTTCCTGTCCAGATGGCTTTTACCCCTCGACTGGGATTTTATGGATTGTTGGGGTCTCCTTTTGTAAAAGTAAGCTTGGAATTACACTGCAATGTCATCATGATGCTCCTCGAGAATATGGTGATTTTCGATGATCCTGACCACAGGTCTTCGGGATATTCTCAATACGATCATTCCTCCGGTGGTAAGGGAAGTTAAGGATGACACAATCGTAGTCGTTCATGTATGCTGAACACTGTTTATATGAGTTCAAATTTGCTTACGTTTGTGAACAGGGCCGGACAAAAGAGAGAACATTTCTCGACAACATGGACCAACAACTTCTGAACAACACAAATATCGTTTTACCAGTGCCAGTTAGTAAAGCGACATGTTTTTGTAAAGTTGGTGACAGCATCCATCCATCAGCATTTTCATGACAATCTCAAATCGTAGCTTGTGACCAGCTTTGTATTTGTAATGATGTTGGTGACTCCTACCAAGTTTTTGCTTTTCTCTCTTAGACAGTGGCCAACAGCTTTTCGGCATCGATGGTACGAGTTCCACAATTCAGCCAGCTTCAGTTTTTGCCGGCAAACCTTCATGACGCTTTTGCAAACGGCTTCTTGCTTTCGACATGTGCGACAGGAGGTGTCGGGTGTCGGACCGCGGGCCGAAGCCGTCAAGGTGAGCAGCGAAGGAGATGGAGAGACGGGAAGTAAGATCCTGGCCATTTCGGATCGCCTTGTGAGCGCCATGGTGTCGCCGGGCCGGAATGAAAGCACGACTACCGTCAACAGTTCGACAGTGGGTACGAAATTCTCGCCTTCACGGTATTCTACTGCACGTTGTTTGATGGAGCGAATATATTGCAAAGCTTTTTGTGTGCTATAGCGTTAACCCTTGAGACGATTGGGCCTGGCAGCGGTGACCAAAGTGACTCTCACCTCTTCGTAAATGGAAACAGAATGGACATTAACCTCGAAAGTCTGGCAAAAAACAACAATGGTGAGATTGGGATCGAATCAGATTCTGAACACGGTTCGAGCGTTTTGAACAAATGTCACTTCATATAGTCAGACAAAGTCATTTGTGACCGTTTTGACTGGATAGAAATAAATTTGAGTGTCGATTATCGAAAACTGACTTGTCGGGGAAAAGGAGGAGTGATTTCCACTGCTCTTCCCTCATGTTTCTCATCCTAATGAAATTGCAAGGTCAACTATTTTATCCCGTGCCATAACCTTCGCTTCAATGAGTTGTCATTCGGCGGTTTGCTTCTTTGTGGTTTTTCACCAGGTTCCGCCGCGGTGGCCTTTCTGACACTCCGAGGTCTGGAGAGTCTTCTCAGTCATCGTTATTTCCAAACCGAGAACCGGACGGAGATGTACTCGGACGTGATCACGGCCGTCTTACCCTCCGTCAACAACTCCAACCTCAGCGAGCCCGTCAACTTCACCATTCAACACAAGAGGGTTCCGTGTCTCGTTCGAAGCCGCTTCTTATCATAGACGCCGCGGAATGTTTGCTAACCTTTCGGTGAGGCGTGGTGATTCTCGTTTCATCAGATGTTGCCCGAATCTGGTTTGGTGACTTGTGTCTACTGGGAGGACAAAAGAGAGGAGACGGAAAAGGAAGAGACGAGCAAGACAATGAGATGGTCAGTGGACGGATGCTGGGTGGCGCGCTCCAATGAAAACTTCACAGTTTGCAGCTGCTCTCATCTCTCCACATTCGCCCTCATCCTGCAGATCGGCGAGGTGTGACCGTTTGTGAAAGATTGACAGCAAATGTTGACGTTGGCCGGTTTTGACTGGGTGTTTCCTTTCTCTCTCAGCCGCCGCCGGAAGATTCTTTTCTAGAGTGGCTGAACCGAATGTGCGTCATCGTCGGCCTCTTCTTCTTTGCGTTGGCCATCCTCACCTTTCTGCTGTGTAGCTGGAACCCCAAAATCAACAACACGGCGCGGCTTCACCTGTGTCTCAACCTGTCCTTGTCCCATCTCCTGCTGTTGTGGAACGACAGATATGTCCAACATGAGGTACATCGAAAGACAGACCTGCAGTCTATCACGTGCAGCAGACGTGGCCAGATGTGGAAAAAAACATCTTCGCAATTCATGTATGCTGCATTTACCAAGTTCGCATAACGTGGGTGTTAAAAAAAAAAAAAGGGTCTACACACCGCAGCCTGGTGGCCCAGTGATTAGCGCGTCAACCTCACAGTGCAGAGGTACCGGGTTAAATTTCAGCTCTGGCCTCCCTGTGTGGAGTTTGCGTGTTCCCCCCGGGCCTGCGTGGGTTTTCTCCGGGTACTCCGGTTTCGTCCCACATTCCAAAAACATGCATGGCAGGGTGACACTCCAAATTGTGCGCAGGTGTGAGTGTGAGCGCGGATGGTTGTTTGTTTTTGTGTGCCCGCGATTGGCTAGCAACCGGTTCAGGGTGTCCCCCACCTACTACCCGATGACAGCTGGGATAGGTTCCACCCCCCCGTGACCCTTGTAAAGATAAGTGGATCAGAAAATGGATGGATGGAAGTCTACACACCCCTATTCTGTTTTTGTCCTTTGAAATAATGCGGTTGCGTAAGTATGCACACCCCATCATAATGGAGATGTGGCTCACGATTAACCAGTCGCATTCCTGTTAAATGAGGCACACCTGTGCCTCTGATTGACACCCCAGAATTTCCAGCTGTTCTAGTAGGCTCTTCCTGATTATTTCGTCGCTTTCAAACGGAAGTGCGAACACCGACTCCTGTTTCGAACTGGCCATAATTCATTACACTCAGATCAAAATGTAATTATTTATTGGAGATGGAGGATGTTTGGTGTTTTGTTGTCAACGTTTGACGACTCTCCTGATGGCTATTCCCGATGTCTCCACAGCTGGCCTGCACAGTCATAGCGGGACTCCTCCACTTCTTTGTGGTCGCAAGCTTTGTGTGGATGCTGCTGGAGGCCTTGCAGCTACACCTGCTGGTCCGCAAGCTCTCCAGGGTGCAGGTGATCCAGAGAGATGGACTTCCCAGGCTCTCGCTCTACTCGATCGGCTACGGTGTTCCGTTCGTGATCGTGGGTGTTTCTGCGCTGGTGTACTCCGATGGATATGGAGCCACAATTTCCGAGGAGTGAGTCGCATGAGCAGTGAAATACGGACCCGCGTGTGTTTCTTCAAGAGTCATGTGTAATAGTGGCATAGAAGAGAAGACAGGCTAATGTCGGGGTGAATTTCAGCTGCTGGCTGTCGCAAGAGCGCAACTTCAACTGGGCTGGATCGGGACCTGTCATTACTGTCCTCGCAGTGAGTGCTTCTCTGAAGCAACCCCCCGAATCGCATACTTAGCTCTCAAAATAAACATCTTTTGAGATATCGCCGATGTGATTCCAAGTTCAGTGTGACTTTGTGCTTCTTCCACCAGCTTAACGTCATCTTGTTCTGTGCTACGTTATGGAGTTTAAGACCTACTCTGGCCGACATGAGAAGCGACGTCTCGCAGTCCAGAGACACAAGGTGATTTTGTATTCCAGGAATTAGACACTTTCAAATGAGAGAGCTTGCCTGTTATCTGTTCACAGCACATAATAGCATTCATACTATGAAGCTTGGTTTGCAAAACTAGACAGGGAGGGATTTGTCACCGAGCTTGTCATCATTGGCATTGATGAAGAACAAAGTGAATGAAACGGAATGCTGCTTCTAAACTTTTAGACCTAACAATTCTAAATATAGGATACCTTTACAAACTTTCAGAATTTTTTTGGACACACTTATGTACTTTTTTTTTTTTTTTTGCAGGTTGATTATTTTTAAGATCGTGGCGCAGTTTGTCATCTTGGGCTGTCCGTGGATTCTTGGACTATACCAGAGCAATCTTTTCTTCCATGTCCTCTTCATCCTTCTGAACTCCCAGCAGGGAACCTTCCTCTACATTGTACACTGTGTGCTCAACAAGGAGGTCAGACCCCACCGATGACCGGTTATACACATTGCATCTGGTGACTGATCCAAAAAAAAAATAAATAAAACCCCCACAAAAAACTTGTTGCTTTCATGTTAAAAGTCTTTGTAAAATATTTTGGGTATTGTAACAGTCGGATTCCATTTATTGCCTTTAGGTTAAGGAGGAGTACAAGAAATGGCTGACATGTTCATTCAAAAAGGAAGAAGATGGTTCTGTGGTAAGTGTCCATAACTCATATGCAAATAGCTGATATTGATATACAGCCACTTCAAATGTTACATCAACGGTCACTACAATGTGGCCCGCGACAAAAATGAGTTTGACACCCCTGCGTTAGAGGATGCAAGGTGTGCTTCGTATTGTGACGGTTACAGCAGGTGGCCGTTTTGCAATACACTAACCGATAAAGGTAAAATGAATACGAACCGTGTTCTTTTAACAGCAAGATGCACCGTCGGTGTCTGAGGACATTGACAAGGCCGAGGAGGAAAGACAGAGTGTAAATAACTGAAGACGGATGAGAAAGGTTGCAGATCGGCGAGATCCTTGTCCGCTTTGAACCATTTACACATTTTATTGCTGTTGGTGTGATGTACACACAGTCTATGCACATGACTCGACGTATGCAATAGTTCAACAGTTTTATCTTTCTGAATATGTCATGACAAGTCATTCGGTGCAAGGAAGCACATGCTTGTCCCCTTTTGCATGATTTGTTTAGAGACGGTGCACGGGGTCTTCAATGAACACAACGAGGTGCCCGGCTAAATAAAACAAGCAGACGCTTCGCAATGCAAAACATTCGTGCCTTAGGTGACATTTCCCTTCCGAAGTACGTCTTACTTTGCAAGACAAATGCAAAGGACTGACAAAACCAAAACACTGTACACTGTCACACTGAAAAATGGAAGGCATTTCCCTACGCATTTCCCTATTTCTCTGTGTTGTTTCTGTCCAAAGAAAATCTGGTACCTCCAAAATGTGTAATTTTTTTGGTTTTACTATTATTATTAATAAATCAAGTCAAAGTCAACATCTTGGCATCGTGAAGCATTTTCCTGACTAGCAAATAAATAAAGTGACAATAATGAGCTCTTTGCACGAGCAGGTAAAAGCAGTGGCAGAGTAGGACAGGAATTATGAAGTCACTAAACATAATTGAGAGTCCACTACTGATAAATGATGCACCGTAAAATATTTCGACTCAGAATTGCCTTTGCATGACGTCATCCAGTGCGGAAGTGTTTCTACATAACTTAGTTAACCGTATTTCAATTTGTGAGGTTTGTTGCAAGGGATTGCGTTTTATTTTTACTTTTTTTTAATCATTACTTTTTTCAAAGGAGTTCTTTCATCGTCATTCGGTGGAAGCCCATCACACAGCAGTCAATACGAATAGCCGTTATTTGATTTTTGGGAATCATTCAAGCTGTCATTGTCGAAATTCCAGCCTCAATGCTATTAATTCATACTCGCTCCTCAGTCACAGCAACTTTTATTTGGCAGGCTTCAAGAGCATTTTTACGTGTGAGCTGGCTTGAAAGACACAGTGGTTTACGAAAAAAAAAAAGAAACGGCAACAGCAACACTGACGTCATTTGCAGTGATTACCGCTAGGTGTCAGAAAAGAGCTGAAAAACGACAGCTGCTCTGATTTATGAACAGTGTGTGATTCACATGTTCCCTTTAGTAGTCCTAAAACCCAGACCATCACTCTGCTAGTTTTACGCACCTATAACACGTTGCTCCCGTCACGCAACAGCTCACCCCGGTATCGATTGTCAATTAAAGCATCATCATCTCTGACAGGCGGTCGTTTTTCACACAGCGCTTGCATATCATCTCATTTAATTGAGAAACTGGGCACAGGCTGGTGTCTGGTGAGAAAACGGGATGATGAACGTGTGCGTTTGTGAGCTTTTTACTCCCACATTGCAACATGGAATTGCATCTGCAATGGCACGAGCAGGCTGAATTAAATAATGATCAGTCCAGTCATATGCATGAGCGCACCGCAGGGCGACTTTGAACATATCAAAGACGGTGATGCTGATGATTATGGATGCATAACATCCGCAAGCATCAGCTGGCCCTCAGTGTCATGGCCACCTGAGAGCCGATCGAGTCCCATTGGTGTCCAAGTTCTCTTGTGTGTGTCCATGCACGTGAACACGGATCACATGGCCAGTGTTGGCACGCTCAAAACATCATTTACATTACATTCGTTCCACGAGGGCTTTAAACGACCGCCTAACCCTTTATAACATATACTTTCTAGGGTTGGGGAGCGAGTTCTCTGTTTATTGTATTTTTACTTGGAAGTGGAGACGAAATGCACTCCATGTGACTGAAAGGTGCACATATTTTGGATAACCTACAAGCTATCTGTTTGTGACGGTGACAATTTAGAATAACATCTCTCAGTATGAAATAAAAACTGGTCTTTGTAAAGGCAACATTTTTCTTGCAACTCCTGTATTGACCGACATGAGGTAAAATTCCACCGTTGGATTCCTTCAAATTCCACTCTCTCCATCAGCGGATGAGGAATGATGCAACAGGACTTTAAGCACCTTCCAACCAAAGTTGAACGGTACAGTACATACTTCAGTATTCTCATCCATACTAGACTGCAGTAGGCTAGTCGCTGAGTGGCGCCAGCGCAAACATTGTCCAGACACATTTTCAAACTCTCCAAATAATCATGCCAGGCAAGTGACATCAAGTCCGAGATGGTAAGGAGACAAGAGCACAGTGTTGGTACGAGTCTCTTGGCTTCTCTTCACACTACTACACTCCGTAACCATGGCAACACACTCGCAGCATGAGAGTCGTGAGACCGCTCTGCTGAACTGCCTCGTGCGGTAAACAATTCTGCCGTCACAAGTGAACGTGCCTGCAGCCGAGTTGGGCAAATTGTGTATCCTTCGAGGAACAGGAAAAAACCCGAAATATGAAAATATATATATATATATATATATATTGGGGGGGAAAAAAAATCTCTGCGTATGCAAATCCGTGAGGGTTGAACTGCAAATACACAGGGTTCGACTTTTCAGTTGTAATATTAACAATCACCACTAGATGGAAGAAATATCTCAGTTGTGCTGATACTGGGTCTTATACTGCCCTATACTACAAAATGTATGTTAGAATCCATTGTGTCAGTCCTCAGTGTTCCACTGTGTGGACCCTCCCTCTGTCCTGTTTTTGGTTACCCTTCCCTTAATCCAGTGTGGGCTGGCCATCTCCCCAATCATTGCACCTGTCTCAACTGCACACCTGCCAGTCTTCACCTAGTCAGCTGCACTCTCCTCTGCAACATAAAGGCCAGTCTGACGATCTGCCCGTTGTCAGTTTGTCAGCGACTTTCCTTGCTGCCAGACTGTTGCGTCCGACCCTGCAGTAGCCCTTGGTTTGGTTTCTCTGACGGCTTTTGGTTCCTGCCTCCTTCACTTGCCCTTGCTCTGACATTAAACCTGTACTGAGTTCATTGTATTCAACTTGTCTCTGACAGCAGTATGTTGTGTGCAGTATTTGATATCTACTATGATAAGGGATATCTTATGCTTTGCAAAGCCAGAATGGACCTAAAATGTGCAATAACATTAACTGATGGACTTAATTGGACCTACTTTAAACAAGCAAGAGGATAGAGGCCCTCGAGGATTGGATTTGGAACACCTGTGGTCCACCAGTGCTCTAATACCAGTAAGTTATCTCATAAGAAGTTGATAAAATTCACAACAGGTGTTTGATCCATGACTTGAACAAAAACATTTTCAAATTTCACCCCAAAGCTGAATATTGCTGAGTCAAATTTCATATGCAGTCATCGCCCAATGTAATGAAAATTTGCATTGGGCTATGACAGTACAAACAATTTTAGATTGAAAAAACAACCATCAAGTAATTAATATCAATTTAACACTGTCCGGTATGAATATGATTGTGAAAGGTTCTCTCAATGGCCCCGATTTTTGTGACCGGTGTGGCGCATGGTCTAATTGGGTGTTGGTAACTTCACAGCCGCTCACACGACGGCTTATTTGAAAATGGGAGGTTTGCGCCGCTGTGGGTATGAACATGGCCAAGTCCATTTGCAACCAATCAAAGCAGCTCCTCTCATTCCCTTTTAATGTGCGCCTTCAAGCTGTGGCAATTCTCCCATCTGGGCTTCCCTTCTGACGCACCCACTATGCATAACCTGGACAGCCATGCGTAGCCACTGAAGAGGCATGACGCAGGATATGCCAGCACTGCCGCATCTATAAAAACAGAGCCCAACATGTGCCGTGTGATTGGCTGGTGATCAATCTAGGGTGTAGTGTATTTTGCCTGAAGTCAGGTGCTCAATGCTCCAGCTCCAGGGATCCAGAAGAGGATACATTGTATTGAAAATGAAGAAATGGATGGATGGTTCTGCTTTACCTTTGAACAATATGATCTTAAATCTTGAGGAACCTTAGTCTCTTGGCCAATTTTCTGAAAATTGAAGCGGTTTCTGTTTTGTCACGCACCAGTAATCCCAAAATGCTTGGAAAAACATGATATGTCTGATAAGGTGCTGTGCTCATCAAAAAATAATGCCAGAGGATTAAATGTTCCAAACGCACAAAAGTAGCGGATGACTAAAGAGGAACATTTGCCGCTTGACTCATATGGGCTTCCAGTCGTTGTTTCTGTCTTGCGATTGTCTTCCCAGGCTACACTGCCGCAGCGAATGCACCGAGCATCTCGCAGTGGATGCAGCTGGGATTATTAGAGCATGATTTTTCCAAGTTATAAATGCTGTTTGTCTTAGCTTTATGGACGGCGTGTACGTCTCTTAGGTTTGATCAATGCATGGGACAGTCAGGCCAGCAGTAATGAACTACCGTTGATGGGAGAAATGAAATCATGGCTATTACATCACGGCTCTATGAGACACACAAAGTCTCCCATTGTGTGCGATACCATTTCGCACCTCATCACACATGACCACACGTCCTCGCAGTAGCGGCGATAGATAACAGCTTTGTCGAGCGTCCTGCCAAGACAAGACATTGTGCTATTGTTTCACACTCGAAGCACTGATAATGAGCAAATATTAATGAGTGTTTCAATGCCGTGTCAGTCTCTGGAGCAAACAGTCTTCCCGTGGAAGAGAAAAAAGATGGAGAGGGAGCGAGGGCGAGTTAATGAGCTGTGCACATATTCCTTTGCGCGTGCACGCCTGCTGCTGTGAGCGAGAAAGTACTGAGTGAGAAATGAGGACGAGGGAGTGTTAATTGACTATGATCACACCTTCAGCGTGTTCCTTTCCTTCAACGTGGGAACGAGCAGATTGAGATTCCTTTTATGATATATAATTCTAAATTATTTTTCTCTGCCACTGCGCCGTGGCACTTTAATGTGCCATGACGAATCATCAGGTGGGCTGCGGGAAATTAGCCAAATTCACTGAATGGGACATTTACAATTTACAAAATCAGATGTCTCTGCATTGAGCCTTGGGGGACACCTTGGGGGGCAGGGGCTGTGTTGGACTGAGATTTATTCATGCTGATGATGAAGTGGTGGCGGTCGGTGAGGTCAGATTTTAACCGAGAGAGAGCAGTGCCGGTGATGTTAAGGGAAGACGCAAGGCGGGTGAGGAGGATGGAGTGATTTATTGCATCAAAAGCGGCACTGAGGTTAAGTAAGATGAGAATGTTGAGGGAGTGGGCGATTTGAAGAAAGGCTGTTTCTGTGCTGTGATGGTATCAGAAGCTGGATTGAAACGGGGGTTTTGAAATGGCATCATAGTTTTGTGGGATGTCGGGGTCAAGACCGAGTTTTTTGCGGAAAGGTGTAACAGAGGCGAGTGAGAGGGCAGAGGGGACAGAGCCAGTGGACAGGGAGGAGTTAATTCCTGACAGAATGAGTCATAATGTATTATACATATTTAATATTAATAGATCATAACATAATATTTCATAAATACATAACATGATATAATAATTTTTAAAAATCATGTGGTTGGACTGATCTGTCCAACCACATTCCTTGGCCTTTAGTTTGACACTAGCAATAGCCACAATTATTTGATACCTTTTCAACCGTATCAGTAACTGAGCATTATCGTCTATCTAAAGGCAGATTGCTATGTTTGTTGTGTTGGTGCTTATAGATTGTGCAAGAGTACAAAATCGACACATCTGTTCATATCGAAATAGGATTTGTTTGGGAGGGTGCGAGACTAAGAAAAGGAGACAGACTTCCATTGTGATGCAGCTCTCTCTCTCTCTCGCACTCCCTCTCTCTCTCACTCTCCCTCTCTCGCAGTCATCCTCGATACCGCCGCGCTGCCGCTACTGCCGAGCCTGCGATGTTACAGCGGAGATGAGAAAAAGAGAATAATCTCCCCTCTTTTTTTTTTTTTCCAGCTTCAGCCAAATGGACGCACAGTTTGGAGAGGAAACAAGCCAAGGTACTGTTGTCAGATCTTTTCCATCTTAATATGACCACCCTGTACCCTTTGAAATGATATAAAGCATTGCAATGATGATTGCTGTAAGAGGGATCATGCACCTGCACTTGAGACTTCTCTCTCTGCTGACTTGAGCTATCTTCCTGCAGTATTTGGTTATTTTTCATCCTGATTGACAGCAGCGTGGGTTCAGCGTTAAGCATCCGAACAGTGTTGGCGACTGACCCATGTGGGCTTGTTCCTTCTTCTTTGCTCTAGTTGATGCTGTGCACCGCAAGGCGATTTCGGCATGGTTAAAACGAGCATTGATTTAAAGTCAGGAAAGGAATGAGTCTGGCAGGGGGTTGCGGATGGGTGGGATGGGACTAG
>CAAKHF010003103.1:18400-38770 GCA_901007745.1 Hippocampus kuda
TGCTGTTGCTACGGCAACCTGAAGCAGACACGACGAGCGGTTGAGAACATCGGCACGTGCGCCGGCAGAAGCCTTTGCCGTGTCCGCGGGCCCGCGCGTGCGTACCTGCCGCGTTCTCCTTGCAGGCGTCCGACGTCAGCGTGGAGAGCAAAGCTTCAGACTTGAACTTCTTCTCCGGGACGTGCTCCGTCGTGTGGTGCGTCGAAGCGCTGTACCTTCTCTCTATGGCCACGGAAAGCAAAATCGGCACGCCGCAAAGGCGAAGGCGAGGGCGAGACTCACTCAGCTCAACTCACTCTCTGCGGTGGGGTGAGAGTGGGCGTGATGGTTGTTGACGGGCTGAGACGGGCTGTCCATCTCCAGCGAGCCTGCGGGACGCACGCAAACGGGGCGAGTGAGAGGGACGCGGACGGCGAGGCTGCGACGGGGCGGCGAGCGCCGGCTCACGTCTCTCCAGGATCTCGGTGATGCCGGCGTTGTCGGCCTCCAGCTCCATCTTGAACTTGGCCAGCTCCTGGTCCAGCTTGCGCAGGTGCCGGTCCACCTGAGCACAGAAAGGCAGGAGGGACATGTCGCGGCCACGCAGCACACTCGCCCCGGCCCACAAATTCCAAATGCCAAATTCCCGGGCGGCCGGCTGGCGGGAAGAACTCACCAGATCGTAAATCTGATTGGCCAGTTGCACTTTCTCATCTGCATCTTCCAGAGCTTTGTAATAATCCTGAACACAAACACAGCGTTGTTTGCGGTCAGAAGCGAGCGCCCGTGACCAAACTCTCATCCGCGCGCGCGCCGGCTGGCAATCAACAAATTGCGGCCAAAATATTCTGCTGTCAAAAATGGACGGCTCAAAGCGATCCATTGCACGTCGCTGACCGGTGGGGCAAAAAGACTCGGAAACGGGGACGGGTCGTCACAGTTCAAATTCAAATCGATTGCGCCGACGACTTCAATGGAGGATCCGGCCGCGACCGTCGCGGTGGGCGCGCTGCCGGTGTTCCCCGCTTAAGGAGCTTTTTGCTGACATTTGCCACGGACGCATCTGACCTTCTTGATGACCTCCATCTGCTCCTCTCGCCACTCGGGTTTGTTCTTCTTGGCGTTGACGAAGAAGTCCATGACCTTCTGCTCCAGCTGGTCCGTGGCGTCTGAACACCACAGCAGAACGCGCGCGTGTTAGGTCGGGGGACGTGGCAAACGAATACTCTTTGTGTTTGCAGCCCGTTGAGTCCGGTTACGTTTGCTCCATCGGTGACAACGCGGCAGCTTTCGAGTGCCGCCCCACCTGCATTCCGATGGGCTGCGTTCGGCCCCCTTTCAAACTGGTCTCTTACCGCCTTCCGATTCTTTGGCTTTCCACTCGGCATTGCCTGCCTGTTCTCTGCTCTTAATTTGCTTCGATATCGCCGGACGGTTTGGACTTGACGTACAGCATTTGGTGTCAGCCGTGTTTGTTTTTCAAGCCCTCGATGACTCAAGTTGAGTGCCGGTGTCCCTCCCGCACCTGCTCTAGGAGCTTTTGTTGTCCGCCACTACCCTTTCCTCAACTAGTTTTGTCTTCTCCGATTTTCCCCCAGATACGAGCATTGTCCGAATTTCCTCTACTCTTTCCCAGCGAAGAGAACGCGAGCATCCTCGTCCGGCAGCGTCTTTTACGTCTGCCGGCGTCTCCAAAAGTACACAACGCGACTGTTCTGACTCGCGTTGGAAAGGGCAAACGTGTGCTGTGCTGTTGTGCCTGACAGCTCGGTGCGAGCGTTCGGACATACTTTGGACCTGGAGGTCCATCTCTCTCATTTCCGTAAACCTGTCGCGGAGATCCATGGGAAGCTGCTCGATCACTGAAAGAAGAGGGAAAGGGGAGGGAGGGGGGGGCTGTGTTAGACGCGCTAGCTCGGCGAGGCTAACAGTCCGACCGACACACACACACAAGGTGGCCGAGAGGCCAAAACACTCACCGTGAACGCCCTCCCACGCCCCGCCCCGCCCCCGCCAGACGGTTTGATACTTACTCTCCAGATAATCTTCCAGATACAACATGTTGCCAAAAAGGAACTCGAAGGCGTTTGTGCGCACAAATGACTTCTTTTAAAATGGCGCCGAGTTCAGCCGCTGCTGCCGATACTTCTTCTCTCATCCTCGAGCGCAGCCCACAGCCTTAGCATTGTACTCTGCTGCCCCTTCCGGCGAAAAGCGGTACTACATTTACATATCCCACCCATTTTCATTGCCATTTCCATGGCGGGTGCGGTCGTGGGCGACGGAGGTCGCTGTTGTTCCAGTACCCTTCAGAACGCCGTTTTGCACCCTCCACATATCCATTTTTACTCATCGCATGTGTTCAAGGATGGCGCCGCAGCGAGGGCAGGGGGCGCTGTAGCCCCGTCAGAAATGGAGCTCCACTTGAGCACCTCCAGCATTTCAATGTTCAAAAATATCTGGATCAAATATTCCCACAGATCACCGCGATGAACCTTATTTTGGACGCCAACCCCGGTGGAGTCCGGACTTTTGTTTCTGTACCGACAAAGATCTGAGATTTCGTATTGAGCGACGTGGAATTGATTGATTTGCCTTTTCGGGATACCTTGAATTGCTGACATGTTCGAAATCAAGATGAAGAGTATTTGTTCAATAGGAGACGTGGGAGAAAGAAAACACACACACAAAGAAAAGCTTCAAGGAGAAATACAAATGACAGCGACGACAAAACGGAACTGGATTCAAAACTACTGAAGCCACTGTCAAAATCAGCCGGTTTGAGCATTTCATTCCGTATTTTGCCGTAGCACTCCAGGTAGTGTGAAGGTATTATTCCGCTCTGTTAGTTGGATTTGAAAGAAACAAAGAGTGTAGAATGTTGTTGTTGGTGTTTCCTGCTCACTGTTTACAATCACCTTTCGTGCCCCTCGACCCCCACCACTTTTAGGGCCCCCCTCCATAGGACACGTTACACATCAAAAGAGGAAGTGTTCTCTCAAGTGTCTGTGTTCCTGCCATCACACCAAATGGTGGGTCGTGGTGGTCTGGTCTCTCCTCGCCACTCCCAACTTCTTCCAGCCACAGCGGGTCAGTCAGATGACGTGTTACTTTGTTTCCGGGATTCGCACGAGAGGCGTCCCTCACCGCCTCTCATCATCATATTGTGGCGATATAATCTCATGAATGCGTTTCTTTTACGCTTCCTGACTGAAATCTGGAACCCTCACGAGCCCGAATCGATTCGTAAACTGCAGTAAAATAAATGAAACCCTTCGAAGGAACTGTTCATTGACTCCAGCCTTTATTTGAAGAAGCAACATTCTCCTCGTCCCAAATTCAACAAACACGCGGGGAAGAGGAGGCCGCTCTTCCTCCAACGGTCGCCGCCATCGCACTCGTCAAAGTCGTTCCACACTGAAGACTCTTTGAAACTGAATGAGTTGGCCAGACCAGGGGCGAAAAGCTGTCAAGCTAGTTTTCTTTTCTTCCTGAGTCAATCTGAAATTCACATCGACATATTTTATATCGAGATCAATGGACACACACACACACCAAAGAAGCAGACCAAATGGCTTTTGTGATGCGACTGGATCCTTTTTACTTGCGTTAAAACAAACCTTGAACATGTCGAGCTGTTGTGTTGACAGCCTTTCACAATGTCAACGTACATCGGCAACCATTTCAAGCAGAGCGCTTCAACACACTTTTGTCAGGGGCCACGTTGTCGTCGTGGTTGCCTCCACATGAATTGACGAGGAACGCGTTTGGAAGTCAGAGGCCAGTGCAAACATTTTTGGGGCAACACGTTTATTTTCCAAGTGGTAACGGCCAAAGTGTTTGAGGGAGCGTGCTCGTGAGGCCAATGACCCCTGCGCAACAAGACACGAGGCTTGAGGCGAGCGCGCCGAGTCGATTTGCAGTGTGCGGCCCACCCATTTCGGCTTCCAGGCCACTGTGTCCCTGCTTTGGAAGAAAAAAAAAAAGTCACCTTTGCATCTTTGCCGTTTTCTCTGACGGCGAGTGTCGCGCCGCCAGGCTTAGCAGCTACATAACTACGCTGACACCGCTCGCCGTGCGAGGCGGCGTCGTCTTCTCGGCTAACGCTAATCCTCATGTCAACGCGGGCGCCCGGCAGTTGGAAACGGGCCGCGTTTGCGTCCGGCGTGAGCCGCCAAACGAGGACACGTGGAAGGAAGGAAGGACGCCGCAAGCCAGGGAGGGAGTCGTGTGACCTTCGGGGGGGGCGGGGCCTTCGTCAAGACTCCATCCCCGATTCGCCGGCGCCGGCCGCCAGGATCTCCTGACGCCTCCTCATGACCTCCCGCAGCTCGGAGCCAGACTGACGCTGAAGGCGCAAGGGTGGGGAACAAGGACAACGAGGTCAGACCGGCAAAAGCTCACGACATCGGCGTTGGCACCTCGTCCCGGTAGGCCAGACGAACGACGCGAGGACCGAGGCCAGGAAGGATACTGGGAAGGGCGTGAGGAAGCGCACGACGAGCAAGTGCGCAGGGGGAACGAGGGCCCGGGTGAAAACCGCTCGGATGGCGAGCGCACCGGGAGGTGTGAGGTGAGCGCTACGGGACAAGAGCCAGCGGAGCGGGCGTCCGGGGAGGGGCGGCGGTGCGAGGGAAGAGGATACCTGAACGGAGCCGCGAAGATGAGAGGAGGCTCAGAAGAAGACCTGAAGAGACCACAAAGCACACTTGCCACGCGGCAGAGGCGGGACCGACAGAGGCGGGACCGACAGAGGCGGGCCCGACAGAGGCGGGACCGAGACGCACTCGTTGAAGTCCCCACTTTGGAGTGGCAAGTAAAACTCCAATCGAGTCCCCGGTCGCGTCGGCACTCGGGCCGCGCCAGTCATACGAAGGCGGCCCGCGAGCGGCGCGGCGCAGGCGCACGTACCTCGAGCGCGGCCTTCTGCACGGCGACCTGGCTGAAGACGCGAGCGCCGTCGTCGGGGCAGACCGTCTTCAGCTCGTCCTTGTTGAGCGAGAAGAGCTGCGCCCCCGTCAGCACCCCCAGACTCCCGACGGTGCTGCGCGCAAGCCGTCGGCAGTCAAGACCGGCGGAAGGGAGCCGATGGCGGCGCGGCGCGTCGGCTCCTGCTTACACGGGACCGAAGCCCTTGGCCTCCAGCCAGCGCCGCACGTCGTCGGGCGACGACTCGTACGTGATGCTGACGCCGGGAAGGTTTGCGGCGCCGCGGCGCAAGCCCACGCCCAGGGTCTTGTGGGCGCTGCGACCCAACGTCAGGCGCTGCAGGAGCTCGTCCCGGACCTCCTCCATGGTGGACCTCCTGCCTAGCCGCCCATTTGGAGAGCACGCGCGCACACGTCAAAGGGAGGCCGCATTGGGAGCCTGCGCTGAGCCCCCCCCCCCTCGTGCGTCAACACGCCATTCGGATTCATGTTGTGCGGGCGGCCATTTTGCCACTCGCCGTCGACCGCAAATGACCTGGCGGCTGCCCGGCTAACGAACCGATCACGGCCGCTTTCCCAAGCCGAGCCCCCGGGGCGCCGTCAAGTGGCGACATGGCCGCCCGCCGTGAGCCGTGGACCAAAACGGGTGCAAATCGTGATGACGACTTGATCCATTCGCTGACTCGAAACAAGATCTCATCCTCTTTGATCACTGAAGAGCGGCATTTGATTTTTTTTTCTTTTGTCAGAAGTGGCCCGCGGGGGGTCCCGTGTACTCACGGGCGGCGAAGGTCCCGGCGCCGCCATCGCCGTGGTCCGCGGCGGCCCCGCGGGAGCTATCGGCGCCCATCTCGGCGGCTTCGATGGTGGCCGGAGGTGGCGGCGGCGGCGGCGGTGGGGCGGGGAGCCCGGCGGGGGGCGCGGGCGAGAGGACGTCTTTGCCGGAAAGGGTTTCCGTCCTGGCGCCGGTCTGCTTCTGATGGGGTGAGAAGGAAACCGTGAGCGGGCGGCCAGCGGGGCCTGGGGTCAGCGTTGCACGTGCCGGGGTCAAAGGTTACCTCGTTGAGCTCTCCCAGCAATTGCTGCGGCCGACGTGCGGGGGCGGGGCGTGTGGGGAAAGGCAAAAAACAAACGCTAACTCTCTCCTCGGTTTGCTCGCTAGCCTTAGCTTGAGCTTCTGCGCTAGCAAACAAACACGGCGGGGCTGCGCGTTCACTCCTTGGGCTTTCGTGTCATTTCCACACAAATGATTGTCCAAATGCTTTCCCAATCGAGGGCTTCCTCTTGGGAAAATGTCAACCTGGGCTGTGGAAACGAAGGCACATGCCAATTTCTGGGGGGGAACGCCGAGTGGAATTGGACTGTGCCTGTTGTTGCACGCCTTCGCCCGCGAGGCCATTTGTGGAGCGTCGAACAAAGCAGCGCTCGTGTCGAAACCGACAACGCGTGTCCTTTTCGTTGCCTTCCCTTGGACAGCCAGCACAGTGACAGGCGGCAGCAGTTCTCTCTCGTTTGGAAAAAGCTCACGGGGGTGCGTTGAAAAGCAGCGGCTCGAGCTCGCTTGCCTCCAAGGCGGAGCCGTCGGCTTTGAACTACGCGAGGAACAAACGAGCCGACGGGAAGTTCCGAGAGCAACGAGCGGCCCGGCCGGACAGCAAACACAAACACAAACACGCACACGCACACCCAAGGAAGAGTGGGACATGCCAGCGTGTCCCACTGTCCCTTTCCAAGCAAAGCGTAGCCGGCGTGAAGCCCCGCCCACCAGCAGCCACCCTACCTTGAACATCTCAAACTCCTTCCGCGGCATCATCAGCTTGACAAACAAAAAGGTCAAGCGGACACGCGTGAGCCGGCGTGCGCTCGTGCGACGCGAGGCGACACGCGTGGGGGAGGGGCGCACCTGGATGGTGTGACTGTAGACGGCCTCCCCGCGACCCGTCATGTCCACGGCCGGCGCCGCGGCGTCCAGGATGTTGTTTGGCACGTAGCCCAGCGAGCCGTCGCCGTTTCGAACCTTCCACCACTGCTTGCGGTCGTCCAGGACCTGACGGAGGGAAGAGCCGTGGCACAAGAGGCAGGCCAATTGGGGGGGGTTGGGGGGGGGCGCTCACCTCCACCAGCTCGTCCTTGAGCACCGACAACTCGGTGTTGTTCCTCGCCACAAAGTCGTACTTGGATTTGGCAAAGCGTTTGTCGAGCTTCCTGAAAAGTCCGCCGCCAGCCAATCAGGTCGAAGCTGCGTCCGCGCCTTTTCACGGAGTCCCCCCGAGCAAAGCGCCACTCACGCTTGGTGTCCGACGGCGCGCTCGGACGCGGCGTCCTCCTCCGAAACGGGTCCGCGGGTGGCGAGCGGTCGCGGGGACGCCTGCGGGACAAAAACGCCGCCGAGCTTCGGAAAGCCACGTCGCAACGGCGCCGACGGCCGTCATCTGGCCGGGCTTCGGCTTGCGCAACGTCGGCGGCGTCTCACCTCCTCCGTGCTCGGCGCGTCCGCCTCGCGCTGCCCGACGGACGCGCCCCCGCAGGCCGGCGGCTCCCACACCAGCGGGCGCGGCGGCAAGTCGCCGTCCTTCGGCCACTCCGACCTAGACGCCGCTCGGTCAACGTCGGGGCGGACGCACGGCGCGGCGGCGCGGCCACGCCCGGACGGCGACCGGCACTTGGTCCATCCGTCCCCCAGCGCGGCCCACAGCCGGCGCTCCTCCGCGGTGCCGGCGGCGCGCAGGAGCTCGATGGCGTCGCGGGTGAGCAGCGGGACCGTCACGCCGCGGGCCACGTCGGCGCCGCCCGAAGCCTGGACCACCTGCGGCGGGGAAAGAGGGGGCGGAGCCGTCAGCCGCCTTTGCCGATTGGCGCTCGGCGCTCGAGGCGGGACGGGTCGTACCGTTCTCAGAGGGACGAACAGGAAGTGGAGCAGCTGGTCCGCGCTGGGGTTCCGGATGCGGCCGTTGAGTTTCCCCTGCGAGCGGCCGTCACGGGTTGCACCAAAACTTTTGACCCGACGACGGCGCCCGATCGCCGGCGTTCGCGTGGCGTCTGCTCACCAGCTGGTTGAAGGCAAACTTGAACTTCTGCAGACAGTCGAGGAAGTGGCGGTGGCCGGGCGCTCTGGAGCGCAGCGTCAGGACGCCCTCTGGAGGACAAAGGCGCACGGTTGGCGTGGGCGGCCACCCAGCGGCAAAAGCGCTGCTGCGAGGTGGGGGGGGGGCCACCAACCTCCGGGAGTTCTCTTCTTGGCCGCCTTCTTGTTTTGCTTGCGCCGAGCCAGCTGGCCGCAGGCCTCGGCCGCCTTCTGCAGTTGGCCCATGAAGGCCTCGATGTCGTCCAGGAGCCGGTTGAGGATTTGCTGAGCACCGAGGAGCAAAGGTCAGGGGGGGCGCGTGCGGACAAGCGAGCGGCTCGGCCGCTTGGGGCGAGTCACGCAACTGCCATTTTTCTTCACATCTGGTCAAGGCCCTCTTTTCTATAGCTACTTTTTTTTTTTTTTTTGGCAACAAAGGAAGATCGACAGCATCGCAACAAAAACGCTTTGCTCTCAAGGAAGGCCGATGACGCGCGTTCACAGTGGCCTCGTCACGACGACGGTTTTCCTCTTACCACGTCGCGATCCACGACGGCCGCCGTCCCCTCCCCCTCCTCCTCCTCCGACGGCGTCGTCGTCTGTCGTCCACCTGCGTGCGACGGCGCGGCTGTGAAGCGGCTCGCCGTTCCAGCTCACGTCTCCTTTGGCGACGTCACTCACCGCTGCGGTCCGAGCGGGCGTCGGCGCGGCTCTCGCCGTCCTCCGGAGCCGTCGGCGGTTCCGGGGCGGGAGCGGCGGGAGGAGGCGGGATTTCACCCCGGCTGTTCCGGATCATCCTGCACGCAAGGGATCGATCGGGCCGTGACGGCGTCTTCGCACGCCGGGGCTGCGTGGAGGAGTCTCGCGGCTTCCGCAACGTTTCTCCGCTCGGAGAAGGCGGGGCCCAACTTACTTGAGGACGTCGGGCCGTTTCTTGGGTCCGCCTCCTTTGGCGTCCGTCAGGGCGCTCTGGATGTCGGCGCGGATCAGGTGGGCCTGCGCCCACGCGTGCGGCTGAGACAGACGGCTCGGCGCTCCGACCCCCGCGCGGCCGCGCCCCCCCGTGCGCCTCACCTTGACGTGGTCGCACTGGAACAGGTGAAGGTCCGCCTTACTCTGGCCCGAGTCCTTGCACACCAGCGCCAGGATCGAGTCAAAGCCGCACGCGTTGGTCAGCGCCTGGCACTGCTGCACCGAACTCAGCGGGAACACCTCCAGCTCGCACTGCGGCGCGCACGCACACACACACACACACACACACACACACACACACACACACGCACATCCCAACTAGAAGGACACAAAGTGCGACCGGCAGGACTGGAAGAGCGATCGCCTCAGAAGCAGACCCCGAAAAATAAAGAACCGGCACGAGAAGAAGACCCAAACCACAAGAAGACGGACAAAAAGAAAAGGGCCAGAAGCTGGAGAAAAGCAAGAAGAATCGGAAGAAGATGAAGGAGAAGAAAAAGCAAAAACTGGAGAACAAGATCCAGTCCAAGAAGAGGACGGAAGCAAAGGACAGATAGCAGAAGAGGAACGAGAAAGATACAAAGAAGAACCAGACGACGGGAAGGCGAGAGACGAAGAAGAATGACCAGAAGGAGGAGCGCCGGAAGAGAAAGGAGCCGAGGAAGAACCAAACAAAAGAGCCCAACAGGGAGCAGCGCAAGACAAAGAAAAAGGAGAAGACGGCGGCGGCGGCGGCGGCGGCGTCTGACCTCGCTGTCCGTGTCGAGGAGGCTGACGTCGTGGCGGCGGACCCGCAGCAGCATGTCCTGCGTCCAGATCTTGCCTTTGGCGTCCAGCAGCCGCAGCCGGCGCACGCCGTCCTCCACCGTCAGCAGGCCGGCTTTGCGCTCCAGCACCAGCGTGCTCAGGTGCTGCGCCGTCCGCAAAAGCCGCACCGTGACGGAGCGGCGCAAGCCGAGGTGACGGACCGACGGACGGCCACCGACCTCCACTTGGTACCGAGACGCGTCCACGTGCTCGTCCATGCTGCTCGCACGCCACGCTTTCGTTCGCAGTCAGACACGACGCGCACGGAGGACCGGCGCGGCGAGCCAAAAGCCAAGAAAGACCGACTTGGCGGAGGACGAGCCGAAGATGGCCGAGGCGAAGGCCGCCGTCTCGTTGCCGTTCATCCCGGTCGCCATCGGTCAGCTGCAAAGACAAGGACACGCAATGAGCCCCGTCCACGTCGCGGGCAAACCACTCGGCCTCCTACCGGCGCGACGACACGCAAGCCTCGCCGATTCAAGTCTCGTGTCGTGAACCCGCGGCACGCGAGCGAGCAAAACAACGCAACGTGACCTTTCCAGACGCAGCCAAGAGGTACAAAATCGCGCTCGGCATCAATTCGGAATGCGCGGACACGAAGCAAAGCAGACTCACGCGGCCCCTCCCCTCCTTGTGCGTCCAGTTACCGTGGAGACGGCGATCGGCTCGGCCGGCACACCGACGCGGACTTGTCGTCATGGTAACCGACACCTCAATACAATACGTCATGCGCCGCGCGTGTGTGCGCGCGCGCGGTGATTGACGGGCTGCGTGCACGGAAGATCAAACCCTTCTTCTAGCCCCTCCCCCTTCCTACTCCGACGACGAGGCTTTGTGTTAGGCTGGAGACAAGCATCAGCTGTTGCGCACAACAACAAACAACAAGTGAGAAGATAAGACTTGGAGCCCCCCCCCCACATCTGATGTCTGAGAATTGTGATGCTAACATGAATATTTTACGCTAACATCATTGCGTGGCATGTGTGTGTGTGTGTGTGTGTGTGTTGACGCATTGAGAAGAAAGATCGGGCCCAATCTAGCCAAGTGAATTGGGCTGGCCCTTTCGGTTGGCGAGCGTGCAGATTGTTGCCGTCACGGCCGGTCGGAAACGGCGAGGTCACTGACCTTCTCCAGGAAGTGGGCCGCAGGAGGGGTCACCCAAAGGTCAAAGGCAAGCGTCCCGGCACTCGGTCCAAACGGCGAGAGGCACAAAAGCGCCGAGTGTGGCGGCCGGCCGGCAAAGGGTGAGCAGCCGCCACGGCAAATCCTCCTTGCGGGATTTGCCTCGCAGATCGCTTAAGCTCCTCGACGAGGGCGCGGCACCTGACGGGGGCGGAGCCTGCGACGCAAAGTCTTCACAACACTGTGTGGGTTAGGGCGGGTGAGAAGTGCCTTTGTGGACGGATGCGCGGCAAGGCGACCTTTGCACCGGGAAAGGCGGAGAAAAACAAACGCCCCCCCCCCCCACAAGACGTTGCGTAACATACAGCGGCAGATGGCCTCCCTCATGCTCAAAAATACTCCGTCGTCGGTGGCAGCAGGGGAGAGAAGGAGCGCGCCGATGACCCCGGACCGCAAGGAAAGCGGACGGCCTTGCGGTCGCGTCCTCTTCAGGTTGCCCAACTGAGAGGCTTGGCCGGCTAGCAGAGCTTTTCGGAGAAAGGGACCATTCGCCCCCGAGCGCCGCTCTTCAACGCTCCGCCGTGAGCTCAACTGTGATTGGCGCCGATCAATGTCGCTCCCGTCGACGACCGTCGGGCCGCTTGGCGTCGGCCGTCTCCTCCGGACGCCGACGTCCACGGGGGGGCTTCCGCGACCGTCGATGCCGTGGTCTCGGCCAGGCGCCGACGGGACGCCGCCGCGCCCGTTGTCCACAACCGACCTCCCGCGTCAACATCGACACCGATCGGCCGACTCACCACACGGACAAGGGGATTGGATTTCAAGCTTGTTTGGCTGTCAAAAGAGCGACGGGCGTCGTGACGCGCCCGCGTGCAAAATACACCGGACAAGAGCGACAAACAACACGCCCACATGGGACATCAACGGGCAAGCGCGCGTGCGCCTCAAGACACGCGAATGAGCTCCAAGCTAGCAGAGAAGCGCTGTCGCGCGGCCGGCTCCTTCTCCGTCCAGCCGTGACAGCTTCGAGTCTTCTCAAAGTTGCTCTCCTCGTGCCAACTCCTGCGAGAGTCTCCCCGGTGGGACGCGGCCGGCGGCCGTCCTCGCCGCCGTACCGCTCCCGCCGTCGGGCAGAAGCGCGCCGTGTCCGAGGAGGAGCGGCCATCGCGGCCCCCCGCGGCAGACGGCGGGATTTCCCAGCGCCGCCCTTTCTGGCCGCGCGTCGGCAGTCCGAAAGGCAAGCCGGCCTCCTCCTTGTCCGGGCTGCGCTCGCAGACCTCCGCCACGGGGGAGAATTGACACGCCGACTCCAAGGCGCCGTCCCCCGCCGCCGCCGTCTGGCCGCACGTCTTAAAGTCCAGCGAGAAGCGGCGCTTGGGCCGAGCGGGCTCCTCCAAACCGAGGGAGGCCAGGGCTCGCGCCGGCGGACCCTCGTCGTGCACTTGGCGGGAGATCTTCTTCTCGAAGTCCAGCAGCTGACCCAGGAAGTTGAAGTTGGGAGAGATGCTGGGCCTCTTCTCCTTCACGAACCTGCGGAGGGACGACACGGCGAGTCAGGAGCGTGGCCAGCCGGGCCGGGCCGGCGGCGGCGGCGACCTGTAGGCCTCGTCCAGAGTCATGTCCATCCGCTTCATGATGTACGCGATGGCGATGGTCGCCGAGCGCGAGATCCCCGCCAGGCAGTGGACCAGCACGCACGCGTCCGATGCCTCGGCCTCCTCTGAAACGCATGCAAGGCGCACATGGAGACGGCGCGCGAGCGGCCCGAGGCGGGCGACGGCTTGCTGACCGATGAAGTCCAGCGAGGCGTCCAACCAGGGCAGGATCTTGTCGCGGAAGCCGTCGTCGACGGGAACCCTCAGGAAGCGCGAGTCCGGGATGAAGTCGGGTTTGGGGCACGTGTTGCTGGCGTTCAGAACGTAGGCGATGGCGTGGCGCCGCATCGCTTCCTGCCACCAACGGGGTCGACACGCGTCAGGCGACCCGTGACATCGTCAACACCGACGGCGAGGGCGAGGGCGAGGGCGAGGGCGGCCACCTCGTTGAGGACGTCGCGCTGGCAGCCCAGGTACAAGTGCGGCAGGATGCGGGTCGGGCCCGAGGCTGCGGGTGGCGCCGGCGGCGCCGTCGTCTGCTGCTGCTGCTTCCCCTCGCACAGACGTGCAAACTGGCGGGAAAACTCCGAGAAGCCGCCTGAGCGCCCGCCCGGCCGCACGCAGAGAATAGCAAGAAAAACACGCTCATCAACAAGACACAAAAACATTTTACGGAGACATCGCTCGCTCTCATGCTAGCTTTGCCATCGTCATTGCGGATGGACTGAAAACATGACAAGCCTTCGGCGGGCATTCGACGCAGATCGGAGCAGAAGGGATCGGGCCAGTTTGTCGGGGCTTCATGCTTTCTGTCACTTGACTCCGCCCCATTGGGCCAGCTAGCTAGCGAGCTAACAAGCGATCTCTCTTCATGGTTCCGAACGGGAGAAAAGGGCAAAAGAATGGAAACAATAAAAGCCCGCAGCGCAACCGCCTTGAAGTCGCTCGACGTGTTGCCCAACGTGTTGCCAGGGTCTTTGCCCTGACAAAAAAGAAAAGAAACGGACAGTCGGACAGCGGTTCCCAAAAAAAAAAAAAAAAAACGCTCGGCAACCTTGGCCGCTCGCTCGGATACGAGCTTGAAACGATTGAAAGTATCCCAAAGGGCTCGGTGCGACGAAAGCCGAGTCCAAGCGAGAGGATGAAAGTCGGCGTGCGCCGCCGGAGCGACTCACCGGCCAGCAGCTGCACGGACGGGAAGTGCGGCTGGAGCTTGAGCAGCAGGACGCCGGCGAAGGCGTCGCGGCGCAGAGCGGACGCGTCCCGAGAATTCTCATCGTAGACCACCACCCGCAGGCCCGCTTCCAGCGCCAACTGCGCAAAACGGCACGTGAGAAGCGGCGGCGAGACAAAGGGGCCGAGCGAGGAAGGCGACGAGCGCGGCACCTGCTTTCCGGCGGCGTGGCGCAGGACGTCCCGGACGTGAACCTTGCCCTGCAGCAGTCGCCGCTTGAGCAGCTTGGACGCGCTGACGTTGACGGCGTCGGCGATGTGCGACGCGTTGAAGTCCGCGAAGGGTCGGCTGTCCACCAGCAGCACGCCGAAGCCGCCGCGCCCCTCCAGCAGGCCCGCCAGCGCCTCCGCAGACAGGGGGTGCGCCCTCGGCGCCACCGCGGCCGAAGAAGCCTCTGCCATGTCACGGCGGCGTGCCTTGGGATGACGTCATGACGTTGCCGTCAAACACGGGAGGATCCTGGAACAAAGGAGACACACACACAGAGAAAAAAAAGCTGACTGTGAAGGCTGTAAAAGGAGCACAGAAAGGCATCGTTCATGTTGGACGACTTAGACGGTCTGAACTGTGAAACAAGAGTCGGCACGACGTTCGTCGAGTGGCGTAAATAAGTTGACTTGACAGTCAAACTTGCTCAGTGGGGCCTCAATCTTAAATTTTCGCTGCTGGTGATCCAGACGAAGATGTCGCGACACTCAACACACGCCGCCCACCCGTTGACGTCTTGTGCGAAACTCGAGCAAATGGAGCGACTCACCGCTCGAACGTTCGACGGCTGAGTCGTCAGAGGCACAGACGTTTGACCTGCTTCGTGTGTCCGGATCCAAAGTCGGTGAGGTCACGGCGGAGAAAAGAAAAGCATGACGTCATCCTGGTGAGCCGGAGCCACTTAAAGGCGCAGGCGCAACCTAAAAAAAAATCAAATCAAATTCGTACATCAAGAAAATACTTTTTCCAATTGTGCACGGAGACACTCGCGGACTCTTTGAAAAGATTTTGACATGGTTCTTTTTAAAGGAGGGAGAAGGATATCGTTTTGTCTTTTGTTTCAAGCAAGCGTGTTCAAGATGCAATTTCCCCATTCGTTCGTTCGGGCAATACGTTGACTTGACAAATGTAAAGGATGCCAACGAGAAACCGACTTGGAGGCTCCGAAGTGCATTAATTGCCCACTAGCATGAGGAAAAGATTAGCCTCTTTTGTAAAGTTCGAGGGAGACGAGTCCGACCAAAGTGGCGTTTTGACGTTGAAACGCCTCTTTTGTTTTGTCACGAGCAATAAAGTTGTGACCGCGGTGAGGGGGCGTGGCGTACGGCGTCATCGGGGAGGTGCTCGGCGTCGTCAACGCTGTGGTCTCGTGCGCTTGTTGTTGTTGTGGCAGTCTGCGTCGTCTGAGACGAGACGAACGAGGCCGAGCCGAAAGCCGAGCCGAAAGCCGAGCCGAAAGCGAAGCCGAGGCGGGCGGGCGAGCGACGGGCCCTCAGGCACGGAAGCAATCCGACATGGACGACAACAACAAGGTGAGCCGAGCCGAGCCCCTGAGCGGCGGCCATGTTTGCTTGTCCGCTCACGACTTGGTGGACGAAAGATCTCCCGGCGTCACGAAGTCGCCCTCCAAGGCGCTAACGTGACGTTCGGGCTCTTAACTAACACGGGCGCGCCGCGGCGGTTGTGCGCAGATGCTGGCGGCGGGCAAAGCCAAGAAGCCCGGCAAGCGCGGCCGCAAGCCGGCCAAGATCGACCTGAAGGCCAAACTGGAGCGAAGTCGCCAGAGCGCCAGGGAGTGCCGCGCCAGGAAGAAGCTGCGCTACCAGTACCTGGAGGAGCTGGTCTCCAGCAAGGAGCGGGCCATCTGCGCGCTCAGGGAGGAGCTGGACATGGTGAGCGTTTGCCGGCGGCCTGGGCGAGGTCCGACCTCGACAAGGGCCTTGTCGCTGACGGCGCGCTTTTGCTCGCAGTACAAGCAGTGGTGCTCAGCCATGGACCGGGGCAAGATCCCCGCCGAGATCCGAGCTCTGCTGACGGCCGACGACCAGCACCGAGGACCCGCCACGGCGGGGAGCGCCACCAAAACGCTCAAGAGCGCCAAGATCCAAAGCAACGCCTGAGCCGACGACGGCCACCGGCCCCCCAAATCCGTCGCCGCGTCCTCCTGACTTTGCCAAGTTCCGGCCGCCGCCTTTTTTGCCATGCCATTTGGGAGAAAAACGAGTAATAAAAACGGTCAACTCCACCAATTGCGTACAGTCAAGTGAAATCAGAAATCACACTTGCAATCCGGGGACGCTCGACGTGCGTTCGAAGCCAGACGAGCCACCCAAATCTTTACTGGGACTTCCCGATGGAAAGCGGTTGGGCCGCCAACTCCCTTGCTTGGAACGTTGCACATACCTCGGGTCAAACGTTTCCCAGCTCGCCGTGCTGTTCGCTCCCACGCTGTTTTCTTGCGAATGTCGTCTCGGCGCTCGTTTGTCTTGCGCGGCGAGCCTTCCTTGTACCTGGAAATAAAATCCTGTTCGCCTTTCACTGGCCATTCTTTCACGTTTGTCAACATGGAACACGACAACCTCAGCATGTTCACACACACACACAAAAAACCCAAACGCAAAAACCCCCCCCAAAAAAAAAAAAAAGTCGCGAGCCGGCGAAAACACTTGCCGAGCGGTCGAGGCCAAGCGCCGCTTTGGCCGCACGTCAGTTAGCTTAGCGCGCTAGACAAAAGTGTTGTGGGCAGCGGCGGCCCAGGCCAGTTTCGTCTGGCCCTTGGCGTCGCGCTCCAAGCTTTGGTGCGCGGCGTCCTTGACGTTGACGGGCATGTGGAGCACGCCCACGTAGTTCTTCTTGGCCAATCGCGAGCTGGCGGTGATGGTGTAGGCGTTGCTGCGGTAACACTTGATGGAAGACATGCAGAAGGTTTCACGCATGCCGCGGCGGAAGTTGGCGTTGTAGACCGAATACAAGGTGGGCTTGGAGGCGGCCGAGCTGAAGGAGATCCAGGCCACGGCGGCGAAGAAGAGCAGCGCCCGCCGCCGCACGGCACCGCCGCCGTCGTCGTCCTCGCCGTCGTCCAGCTCGCGCGGGTGCCACAGCTGCGCCAGGTAGAAGGGCGTCCACGTCACCAAGAAGAGCCAGTTGAGCACCAGGAACATCTTGATGGTCTTCACCTTGGGGCGAGGAACCGTGTTCATGGTGCGCCGCACCGCGTGGCCGTCGGCGCCGAACCTCCAGATGTGGCGGACCACCCGCCGGTAGAAGGAGAAGATGAGCCCCGCCGGGAGAGCGAAGCCCAGGAGCAGGTGGGCGGCGGCGTAGCCGACGCCGCCGCGGCTGGCGGGCAGGAAGAAGTGGCAGTGGCGGCCCTCGGCCGGCGCGGCGCCGTAGAAGAAGAGGCAGGGCGCCGCCAGGGCCGCCGCCAGCAAACACGAGGCCAGGATCATCTTCTTGGCCTTCTCGCGGGACACTTTGAAGCTGAGCGGGTGCACGATGGTGTAGAAGCGGTCCACCGAGATGGACAGCAGGACGTACGCCTGCACGCCGGGGCACAGGTGCTGCACGTAGCGGGCGGCCGCGCACGCCGCCGCGCCCAGGGGCCAGCGCCCCCACGCCACCTGCGCCAGCACCAGGGGGGCGCCGGCCACGCTCAGCAGCAGGTCGGCGCAGGCCACCGCCACCACAAAGTAGTTGGTGGTGGACTGCGTGCGGCGGCTGCGGTGGATCACCAGGCACACCAGCGCGTTGCCCAGGACCGACACCAGCCACAGCGCGCCAAACACCAGCGCCAACGCCGCCGCCTCGCCCGACGTCAGGCCGTCCTCCGCCGCCCCGGGCCGGGTGGCGTTGGGCCACGCCCGGCCGCCGGAGGGCGCCGCCGTGCCGTTGGCCGCCTCCGAGTCGTTGAAGGACGCCGGCGCGAAGAGCGAGCGCTCCATGGCCACCGTGTTGGTCCACGCGTGCACCATCTGCGACACACGGCTGAGCGTTAGCATGCTAACCTGCGACCTCGAGGTCACCTCGGTCACGGGGTCAACGTCGGGGATTCTTTCCGTACTTTCCTTTTTTCCAGACCGGCGCCCGGGATGAGAATTTGTTGGGCCTTTCCCAGCGGCAAGAGCACAAATTCCGTTGAGGCAAACTCGAGGCAAGAGAGAACAGAGACCTTTCCTTCCTTCCTTCTTTCTGACAGTTCAGCTCTCGCCCTCGGTTCAGTTACTCCGGCATCAGAAAATCCATTTTGACCACGCGTCGGGGCCTTTTTGTGATGACAATATTTTCCCTCGCACGGCAAATCGCTATGGGGCCTCCTTGATGACGAGCCGTCGCGATCGGCCCTGAAACAACATCTCGCATCTGTCGCTGAGCAGGCTAAACGCTAACGTGCTAAGTGGACAGGAAGTGAGGGACTCGTGACGGGGTTGAGCCCCGCCCGCCGCCTGCCTCCGTTTTCCATCAACAAGTCTCACCAATTAATGAGGCCGGGCCTAAACCTCCTCGCACGCGCGCGCACATACCTTCCAGCCGGGCGCCAAGCAGCCGCACGATGATCCAAACGGCTGACGATCGACCGAGCGCTCAGTGTGGGAGATAAAGATGACGAAGGCCACGAAGAAGGGACTGCGTGCCCATCACGTCCGGTTGTGCGTGTTGTTCGCCGGAGGAGGAGGAGAAGAGGATGAGGAGGAGGGTTCCTGGGCCGTACCAAGTCATGTGTGACGGGGGGGGGGGGGGGGGGCACCCAGCCCCTGCGCAACAAGGAATACCCTCCTTCGTCTGAAAAAGAAATGAGCACATCTTTGTTAGAACGACATAAGATCTGATACTTGAGTGTATGGACATGTGCAGGGATCAATCTGGATATACGCGTCCACACGCGATATATACGGCGGTCGCGCACGTGAAAAGAAAGAAAGCCGCTGTCGTTACCTTGGCAACATCGGCAGCTGCGGGCGATCGTCATGGCAACCAGCGGGGGATCGAGATCGGTGGCGCAGGCTTCGCGTCACTTCACGACTCGCCCGTCAATCACTTTTGGTCGGGATTCATTTGATGGGGGGGCTCTTTTTGAGATTTTTATTTGCCTGTCCGTGGCCATCATCATCATCGTCATCATCATCATCACATGTACAAAGCTGAGCTGTCAGTGAAATATTTACAAAAGCAAGGCAGCTATTTACAAAAGCTAAAGTCTTGTTCTTGTTGCGGTTGCTGCTGCTGTTGGGGGACTGGGTTCAACCTCGCAAAGCTCCATCCAGCGTCAGCGTCCCGAATCTGGGGAAGAGCATCACAGTCACTTTCGGCTTCGCATGCTAGGCTAGGCTAGGCTAGGCTAGGCTAGGACTTTGAGCTGACGAGCCGACGAGCTGGTTTGTTTTTCAATTGAGGCGGATGCCCTTGCAATATTTTGCAATAAACAATTCCAGTACCTCGACAAGCCCCCCACGCCTCAACACGATGACTAAAAGAACATTTTGGGTGCTGAAATTAGAAGCCAACTCCAACATTTTCTCGCCCCTAATATGTTCTCTGCGCCCCCACTTGTCCCAAGACGGCCTTCTGACGAACATCGCAACGAGTGGAATATGAACGGAGCGGCCGCGAGCGCCGGAAAGCCGCGCTTTTGGATTGAGCGCAGTCAGAGCTCCCTCTCGTGGACAAACGCCGCACGCGCATCAGCCCGAGTGACTCGCAGCCACAGAGAAGGGCGAGGAAGCGCGGGGCCGTCGGGATTGTTTGGAAAAGGCTTCATCTCTGCCGGCCGGTTCCGTCGGGCCCCGAAGCTCGACGAGTCTCGCCCAGAAGTGAAGCGGTGCCGCTAAGCTAAGCGGCAAGACGACTGCGACCGCGATGCTAAGCGACGCGAGCGCGAACGCGTCAGGCAAAAGGAGTCGGGTGACCTTTCCAGGAAGTGGTTGTTTTCGGCCAGTTCCTTGACCACGCCCTCCATCTCCTCCTTCAGCTTCTTCATCCTGTGTCACACGCGCACAACCGCCACGTCATCAATCGGGGGGCCACGCGTCGACGGCGAGGCGGCCGCCGACGCGTGGCGCGCCTCTTACCCGAGCGTCATCTCCACCAGCGTGTTCTGGCTCAGGTACGCTTGAGGCTTCAGACCGCTCAACACCAGCGGAAGAACTTTGGCGGGGACTTGCTCCTGTAGCTGGACACACCAGAAGCAAGCAAGCAACGTCAACACGGGCGTGCCAAAAACATCCCGAGCGCGGCGCCACCTGTCGGCTTTTCTGAAGTCCCGCAAGTGAGCTGGGAGAGCGCCGCGTGGACGCGATGCGGCTCGCATGGGGGGGGTGTCAATGTGGTAACGGCGGTGGAGTTCCTCATCAAAAAGGGTCCCCGACTACTGACCAGGGAGGAGGAAATGATCGATGAAGGCTGGGCAACGCGGCGACTGCCTTCCGGCTCATCGGCCAGTCATTGCCTCCTCCCAAATGTCAATTCTTCAAGCGCTCCCTAACGGGGCGGGGGCGCATTTTGGGTCCCGAGCGAGCGCGGCGACCAGCGCGTCGTACGGCATTCCGGCGTACCTTAGCGGCTCTCTCCATCAACACGCTAACTTCCTTCTCGACGCCGATGAGCTGAGTTGTCAAGGCCAGCAGCTGCTTCCTCACGTGGTGAACCTTCCTGCACGCACACGCGCGGCCCCGTTAAGGCGGGGGG
>CAAKHF010003103.1:47171-57496 GCA_901007745.1 Hippocampus kuda
GGGGGGGGGGGGGGGGGGGGGGGGGGGGGCCCCCCCCCCCCCCTGGGGGGGGGGGGGGGGGGGGGGGGGGGGGGGGGGGGGGAAGCGCGAGCGGGCCCGGATTGCGGCGCGGCCGGCGAGTCTCACCTTCGCACTTGTTCTCGTCGGAGCGGTCCTGGCAGTTGACCTCGCCGTTGCACCTGAGGCCGAGGTCGATGCACTGGCGGCTGTCGCACTGGAACTCGCTCTCCGAGCAAACGGGGCAGTCCTGCTCGTCGCTGTCGTCGTCGCACTCGGCGTAGCCGTCGCAGCGCCACGCCTGCGGGATGCAGTCCACTTCGCCCGAACGGCACGAGAACTGGTCGGGGGAACACGTGGGGGGCTCTGAGGTGGGCGACACCGGTGACGGTCAGGCAGGGACGGGACGCCACGACGGGGTTGGGGGACGGACGGAACGCAAGACATCACCTCCGCACGACAGCTCGTCCTGCAGCAGCACCAAGTGGACGGGACAGGAGCAGCGCGTGGTGCCGTCGCCTTTGACGATGCAAATGTGCGAACAGCCGCCGTTGTCCCACGTGCACGGGTGTTTACCTGCCAACAAAGGCCATCACTTTTGGCTGGCTGTCCAAGGTTGGGTTTTGTTTTTTCTCGCGCAGAGGCTTGTTGCGGTCAATCAACGGGGGCCGGCCGAGGGGCACCCATCGCGAGCGCCCCAACCAGCGCAAAGGCCACCTCACCGTACTCCCTCATGTCCAGCTCGCGCACGGCGTGGATGTCGCTGAGGGAGGCCACGCGCGCCTGGATCTTGGTGCGGCCCTCGCGCGTGGTCTTGTCGATGCGCTCGATCATCTGCTGCTGCTTGTCGATCCAGTACAGGTGCTTGCCAAACACCGTCAGGCCCACCGGCTGCAGGATGTTGGAGTCGGCGATCACCACGCGATTGGCGCCTGAGGAGGAAGGGGGCGGGGGCGGGGACGGGGGCGGGGCCCAAACAAAAACAAAAACAAGGCGGTCGGGAACTTGGCCAACAAAACGGGTGAGGAACTGAGGAGGGGAAGGGCGGGCGGGAGGAGCGGGACACACGTTAGCTCGCCGTCGCACATGGATTCTCGCTGCCAACAAGCAAATGCCACGCTGCTGCCTGGGGTTTCACTTGCAAATAACCGCCGATACGCCGGCCCAAAATTTCCTTGTGGGGCGCGGGGGGGGCTTATTTATTAGCTGATCAGCAAAGAGCAAAAATGCGCAAATAAGTGATGCTCATTATCATAACCGGTCTGCTTTCCCCCCGTTTGAATGTGATCAAGTGCAAGTGCAAAATGACGTAAGCGTGTTCATCGCAGAGTCGCTTCGCTGCCAAGTCCCGTTCGGGTGAAACACGTGCAGTGCAGAGATCCTCCACTAGGGGCGCACTAATTCATTTCCCGGTGCTGCGATGAGGCAATCGGCCAGTTGGCGTTCGGTCGGTTGACTCGTCGCTAGCGAGCGAGCCGGCCGGCCGTCGGCCCGTCTTCGCGCCCCGACGCGGCCGGCGGGTACCTGACAGGTCGCTGCTCTCGATGCGGCGCAGGTCCGAGTCCACCCAGAAGAGCTTGGCCAGCTCGTTGTCCACGGCCAGCGCCACGGGTTTGCCCAGCCCGCTGAAGAAGAGGACCTCGCGCTCCGTCCCGTCCAGCGCCGCGCGCTCGATGGTGGGCGAGCGCTCCAGCAGGTTGGTGAAGTACATGTACCTGAGACCACACGTCACACGGTTGGGATCAGCCCGTGACGGCAGCTTTGCCCAAGCGACGCTTGCGTCCCGATCAGCAATGTCAAAAACAAACAAAACACGTTTGCCCGTTAGCATGAGTTCCTATTGGTCTTGGTCTGACGGGCGCCACACGCCGTCGTCATCTGACCAATTTTGTCAGCGCTTCTCTTGTTCTCTGGCCTTTGCTCGCCAAACAGCCGCTCTCACTCTCGTTCGGGGTAGCGGGAGGCAGGGGGGCGGGGGGGGCGTTGCGCCCGGCGAGGGCCACCCGCATGTTTTTGATGCTGCGCCGCCGCCTTTCCAAGAGGCGGACTGGGCCCGCTTCCTCCCGTTGAACGTTTTGCTTGTGGAATGTTGGAGGCGAGCGAGCGCAGCATCTGCAAACTTGCATCTGCAAAACCGCAGGCAGATGACTGGCCGGACCGGGCCCGAAGCGAAGGCTACAATTACTACTCCAAACAAACGAGTTGGCGGGCCCGAGCCGGAGAATAAACAAGCAGAAATCAAGAGAAAAGACAAAGGAAAGAGCGGAAGGAAAAAAACTAAGTACCTGCGCAACAACATGCGGAAGTAAGTCTTTCAAAGTTTCCTGGCAGAAAGCGGTCTCGGAGAGGCGCGGGCCTGCCAATCTTTCCGTCCGTACATTTTGGAACGGCCTCGGCGTGGCAAGTTTTTCAAGGGCCGCCGCGCCGTCGGGCATTTGCGCCGTTGCCGATTTTGAGGCCGCGCTTTTTTTAGGCCCGGGCCACTCCCACTCCTCTCCGCGCCAACAAAACAAACGGAAACACAAAGCCCGCTTGGTTTTCGAACCTCCGCGAGCCGCCGCTCCAAAGCGAAGGAGGGGCATATCACCGCTACTCGCACGCACCCACGCGGGCAAGGGAAGACGAGTCAAAGGCAAGTTCTGGCGTAGACGCTCGTTGGGACGGGGAAGGCGGACTCACCCTCTCTCGGGGTTGACCACGATGGCACGCGGCTTGTCGTGCGGGCCCCTCAGCACCACGCCCACGCGGCCGCCGTCGGTGCGCGTGACGTTGATGACGTTGGTGAGCTCGCTGGTCCAGTAGATGAAGCGGCTGTAGATGTCGATGCTCAGGTCGTACAGCTGCACGCCCGACACCACCGTCATGCTCTGACGCACAAGAGACACGCCGCACATTAGGGCCCAAGCGCTTCCTCCGGTGCCGTTTTCAAGTCCAACGGAGCCCGTCTGACGCCAGCCGTTGGGGGCCCAGAAAGCAAAGGCCGAGCCCGAAGCCACCTGGTTGCCGTCCTCCTGAGCGCGGCGCACCACGTTCTGCTTGGAGTCGATCCAGTAGAGCTGCTTGTCCAGCGGGTCGTAGTCGATGGCGCGCACGTTCCTCAGGTTGTGGATGGGCAGGATGATGTCGGGACTCTGCTGCTCGTCCATCACCATGCGGTTGATGGCCGTCTTCTGGCTGAACAGCAGGAAGGACGTGGGCGCTGGAAAGCGAGATGGGCGCAGGGCCGGCTTAGAAGGCGGCGCACGCCAACAAGGAAGGAGGCCCCCCCCCCCCGCGCTCTCACCGTTGCACGTCTTGTTGTCGTAGCCCAGCGAGAAGTGCGCGGGGCAGCCGCACACGAAGCCGCTGACGGGCACGGCCAGGCAGAGGTGCGAGCAGTGGCCGTTGGTGGCGGCGCAGGCGTTCCAGCCGCCCTGGCGGGACGAGTGGAAGACCAGGATGTCCATCACGTAGTCCAGGTGGCCCTGGATGACGGTGCGGTTCTGCCCGCTGGTCTTGTTGGCCCGCTCGATGCTGCGCTGGCTCCAGTCCGTCCAGTAGATGTAGTCTTGGTACTGGGTCAGGCCGAACGGGTGGGGGAGGTCTTCGGCGATCACCTCGCGGTCCCGACCTGGAGCCACAAAACCAGAGCCAGGTCGGAATAGGCGACGCGCCACCAGGGCCGGCCGACTCGCCTTCGGCACCGCCCCCACCCCCCTTTTGTTTGCTGAGCGGGAGCGGGAGGGGCCGACGAGCCGGCCAACACTCGGATTCATTGGTGACCGTCGGTGATCGCAATTCTTTTGTGGCCGTCGGCTGCTTTGGATCTCTTGCTGGCTCTCTTCGGACACAGGAAGAGAAGAAGAGGCAATCTGAGAAGCTCTCGGAATAGAGCTCCGTCTCCGGAGGAACTTCCCCTTTTTGACATCGGCGGCGCTCGGGGAGCTTCCTCTGCCTCCTTCTCCTTTTTCTTCCCCTTTTCACCTTCCTTCAAATAGTTTCGCTATGATGGCAGATTTTTCCCTTTTTGTTTTTTACCCGAATTGGATGTACCAAGATGAGATTTTATCCGACGCAGTGCATTTTTACTGCAAGAGGGAGACCTATTTTGGTGGAGGAGTCTTGTCAATTTCCTTCCAAGAACGAGCTCGACCGAAGCCGTCACGGAATGCTAAGAAGGCAAGACCCACGAGATCAATGGCGTCCTCCCGAAAAAGAGCCAAAGCACGGCGGATGGCTTGGGCTTGGGCGCGGTGCGGCGCAGCGAGGAGCCGTTACCCAGCATGTCGGACGACTCGATGAGCGTGGTGTCCAGGTCGGTCCAGTACAGGCGGCGCTCGGCGTAGTCGATGGTGAGGCCGTTGGCTCGGCCCACGTCGGCCACCAGAGTGAGGCGACCGCTCCCGTCCATGGCCGCCCGGTCGATCTTGGGCTTGCCGCCCCACTCGGTCCAGTACATGTAGCTGAGGAGAAGGCGGGCAAAGCGGGTCAGACTGGGGGAGGACAAAGCGGCATTGCGGCGGCGGCCCCCTCCCCCCGACGCTCACCCTTGGGCCGGGTCCAGCGCCAGCGCCCTGGGACTGTCCAGATCCTTCCAGACCAGGACCTGCCGATGCTGGCCGTCCAGCTTGGCCACCTCGATGCGGTTGGTGCCCGTGTCGGCCCAGTACAGGTTCTTGCCCAGCCAGTCCACCGCCATGCCCTCGGGGTAGTCCAGCCCGAACTCCACCACGTGCTCCAGGGCGCTGCCGTTCATGAAGGCCCGGCTGATGGTCTGCGGGGAAAGGCGCCGGCCGGCCGTTCATGAAGGCCGGCTCCGCCCGAGCCGACGGCGCTGCGGCGAGGCGAGGGCCCACCTTCAGGGTGATGTCGGTCCAGTAGATCCTGTTGTCGGTGACGTCAAAGTCCAGGGCGGAGGCCTCCTTGACGCCGGTGAGCGGGATGGCCACGTTGTTGTTGTTGGTCTCCAGCGAGATGCGGCGGATGTCGGTGTGGCGCGAGAAGAGCAGGAAGGCCTCAGGCACGATGCACGTGCGCATGTCGGCGATCAGCTCCAGCCCGATGGGGCAGGCGCACTGCGCGCCCTGCGGCTTGAACAGGCAAAGGTGGCTGCAGCCGCCGTTGTTCTGGGCGCACGCGTTGCTGCCTGGCAAGACGGGAGGGGGAGCGCGCCGGTTGCCCGTTAGCTTCGCAGCCCGCACGTTCGTATCGTTCATGTCGTCCGAGCCAAAGCGTCCCGCTCGGCCTTTCGGCGGCGCACTCACCGAAGGCCTCGCGGACGTAGGCGGCCTTGAGGCCCATGAGGTCGGGCAGCTGCTCGATGATGACCTCCCGCTCGGCCGTGTGCTTGTGGACGCGCTCGATGCTGCGCCGCTGCCAGTCCGTCCAGTAGATGAAGTCGCCCAGCAGCGTGAAGCCGAAAATGTGGGGGAGCTTGTCCTCCACCAGCACTCGTCTCGACGTCCCGTCCATGTTCATCACCTGCCCCCATCAACAGACTCAAATCCACAACTCTTTTCCTCCCGCGCAGTCTCGGCGAGGAACGACGCCCTTCGCCGGCGCCGGCGGAGCAGCGCGCGCCAACGGCCGCTCGCTCGTCCCGACGCAAACGGGAACAAAAAGGACCGTCTTCGCTACCCGTCCCCGCGGCCGTAAATAGAGAAGCCAGTTTCTACGCTAGGCCAAAAGGTTTGACCGCAGAGTGGCGATGTTTCACATTCTGCTTCTATTCTAAACGGAGCCCACCGCAGCTGCAGCGCAGCCACAATCGCAACCAGATGTGGGAGCTGGCCACCGAAAGAAAAGAAAGGAAGAAAAGGAAAAAAGGGAAGAAAAAAAAAAAAAAACGGGGGGCGAGACCTGAGGAGGGAGGGGAAGGAGGCCCCAGTGGGGGAGGGGGCCCCCGCTGGAAACGTCTTTGTGCATTCAACGGTCAAATCCGCAAAAACTCGAGTCGCAATTTCAACGGACACATTTGGAGCGCGGAACCTTCAAAAAAAAAAAAAAAAAAAAGTCGACATGCGCATTGGAATCGGCCACTTTCAACTGTTCTCGAGGGCTTGGAAGTTGACCTTCGCACTTTGACGGCACCAAAAAAAAAAAAAAAAAAAAAGAGAGTCACGTTCGGAAGGCTGACTGACGCGTAAAGGAAAAGTGAGCGCGGCCCCCACCTCAATCATGTCGGTCTTGGCGTCGCCCCAGTAGATCTTGCGCTCGTCGTAGTCCAGCGCCAGGCCGTTGGGCCAGCCCAGCGAGGTGTTGACCAGCACCAGCCGCTCCGTCCCGTCCAGGTCGGCGCGCTCGATCTTGGGCACCTCGCCCCAGTCCGTCCAGTACATGTACCTGAAGCAGCGCCGCCACAACAACAACAACAACAACAACATGTCAACGGCTCGCCCATTCATCCGACGGTGCGCTTCTTTTAGTGCGCTACGTTGTCGTCCGCCCCCTTGCCCCTCCCCTCAATCAGAGGTGAAAGGTGATTTTGAGGGGGCCCCGGTTTTTTCCTCCCAGGAGTAGAATAGCAGACGTCGTGTATTTGGACCTTTTGAGGAATCAAGTTCAAGAAGACTGTGCTTTTGGTTCTTCTACTTGCCCCTTTCGTCATTTTTGCTGCTGTCAATTGGGAATTTACAGAGTGTGTGAGTGTGTGTGAGTGGGGGTTGGGCTTTCTCACCCGGCGACGGGGTCCAGGACGATGGCCCGGGGCTCGTCCAGGTCCTCGGAGACCAGGATCTTGCGCATGGTGCCGTTGAGGCGCGTGACCTCGATTCGGTCGGTGCCCGTGTCGGTCCAGTAGAGGTTGCGCGCGATCCAGTCCACGGCGATGCCGTCGGGGTGGTTGACGTGCGACGTGACCACGAACTGCGCGTCGCCGCCGTCGGGGAGCGAGCGGCGGATGGCCTTCACGTCGTCGTCCGTCCAGTAGATGTAGCCGTCCACCGGGTCGTAGTCGATGGCGATGGCGTGGCGGATGTCGTCCACCTGCAGGATGATGGCGGTGAAGTCGGGCGTGTCCAGCGAGATCCGCCGCAGGTCCGTTCGCCGAGCCAGCAGCAGCACCCGCGTGGCACCTGCCGCACCAGGAAATGACAAGCCGGCACTTCAACTCGCTGCCCAAGGAGCCGACGGCAAGGCGGCGCCTTCGTCTTCGTCTTCCCCAACCCGACAAAACAAGGCGACAGGCTTTTTCTGCAAGCGCGCTGACCGTCTCGGCAGGTCTTGTCGTCGTGCAGCAGCTGCACTCCGGTCGGGCAGGCGCAGCGGTAGAAGGGCTCGTCGGGCGACAGCAGGCACAGGTGAGAGCAGCCGCCGTTGTTCAGCGAGCACGGCGTGCTCACTGAAACGCACAACCGCATCAACATTTCAGCCCGCAGAAATGCAAGAAACGACTCCCAAAACCACCCAAGAAACGGCGAGCCTACCTCCAAAAATTTGCCTTCAAATAGTACACGTTTGATTTTTGGGAAGCAAAAAAAAAAAAAAACCCCAAAGCCCCTCCCACTTCTCACTTGGCGACCGGCGGAACACGATGAGCGAGGGTCGGGGTTTTTTTTGTTTTTTTTTCTTTTTCTTTCAGAGACGTCCATATCGGGTGGAAATTGCAACAAGACGGACGGCGGCCGCCGGACAAGCCGCTCTTATCGGGGACCCCCAAAAGAAACGAGAGCAAGAAGCCAAAGTCCAGACCGCCGCCGGGCGCAGACTCACTCTGGGTTTGCCTCTTGGCGCTGAAGACGTGGATGTCCATGGGCGAGAAGATGTCCGAGTGGACCACGCGCTGCCGGGTGCCGTCGTGCTTGGAGCAGGAGTGGATGGAGTGCGTGGTCCAGTCGGTCCAGAAGAGCGTGTCCTCGAAGAGGGTGAGGGCAAACGGGTGAGGCAGCTCCCCCCTCACCACCACCTCCCTGAAAGGACAACAAGTCACACTCCTCCTCACAGCAAAAAAAAGCAGGTGGCTCTCCTCTCAGATTTCAGGGCGCGTCTTCTCGCACGCCTTTGCAACGCACAATGCTCGTTGCGTTGTGGGCGACGGTCTTTCAGCGGCGGCGCTGGCGCTCGGGTCGCTACCTGTTGCTGCCGTCCAGTTGGCAGCGGTGGATGAAGCTGTGCTTGGCGTCGGCCCAGTAGAGTTTGAGCTGCTCGTAGTCCAGCGTGAGTCCGTTGGGCCAGTAGATGTCGCGCTCGACGATGACCGAGCGATTGGTCCCGTCCATGCCCGCCCGCTCGATCTTGGGGATCTCGCCCCAGTCCGTCCAGTACATGAAGCTGCCGCCACAAAGCACAAAGGCGCGCCGTCAGTCAGCCGCACGCCCGCCACCGCCATCGAGGGCTCCACTCGCAAAGAGAGCAGAACAAACGGGCAGAGCGTCTTTTGGTTTGCGCCTCAACCTTCCACCGGCACCACCAACACACACACACACACACACCAACACGCAGGCGGGCCGCACGGAGCCCAACAGCTAAGCTCTCACACCGGAAGCGGCTCAGGACCTCAGATGGGTCTCGGCAATAGAAGGGAAAGTCGGGAACGAGGCCGGCGACCCGGCGACCCACCCTCTGGCGGGGTCCAAGGCGATGGCCCTGGGCTGGTCCAGCTCCTGCCAGAAGAGAACCTTCCTCAGGCTTCCGTCCAGCTCCGACACCTCGATGCGGTTGGTCTCCGAGTCGGTCCAGTAGAGCTTGGCGGCCAGCCAGTCGCAGGCCAGCCCGTCGGGGGAGGCCAGGCCGGGCACCACCGTGTGGACGGCGCCGCCCCCGCCCCCACCCGCCCGGTCCAAGGAGGTGCGCTTGATGGCCTCCTCGCTCACATCGCTCCAGTAGATGAGCCCCCGCGAGAAGACGTAGTCCACGGCCGCCGCGTCCTCCAGCCCGCCCACCACCACGCTGGCGTTGGCGCGCTCGCGGGACGCGTCCACGAGCCGCAGGTCCCGACGGTTGGCGTACAGCAGCAGTGGCTCGCCTGGGTGGGACGCACACGCGCGCACACACACACACACACACACACACACACACGCACACGTCAGCTTGGCACACCGACGCGCAATCCATGAGCCAATGAACGCTCAACTGCCCTTTGTTTTCTCCGATAGCAAGCGGGGAGGATGCCACTTCTTGGGCCTCTGAAAATGGCTTTGGCCTTGGAACATTTTCACGACCTCAAGTGACAGACGGGGAATGGAAATATTTTGCCAGCCAAATTTCAAAACAAACAAACAAACCAATACGTTCTTGCAAAACATTTGGCCTTTGGAGTATTTACTCGTCGTCAAATCGGCTGCTCGCTCGGCCGGCGCTCATTTGACCGGTCAAGGGGCCGATCGATTTTTTTTTTTGCCGACCGCATTGGCCAGAACATTCGAGACGTCCGGCGAACGGAAGGCTCGGGATCACATCGGAAGCATCTTTTTCTTTAGTTTTTGCTTCTAGCGGCAAATCCCTGCCCAAAGAGTGCGCGCGCTCTGCCTCTTGAAAAACAGACTCAAAAGGCACAATTGTGAAGGCAAGAGGATGACGCAAAAAAAAAAAAACGGATGTTGCAAGACAACCCGCCATCCAAAATGGTTGGGCAAGGCTGATCGTAGGTCAGGTGACACGATGAGCAAACGCAAGACGAGCGGCAGCGAACAAAGGTTCCGCACCCTTGCGCAATCCAAAGGCGAGTGTGATAAAAAAGTGGCCTGATGAAGAAAAATGAAACTTTGACCCAAAGGGTGCGGGAAAGAAAAAGGCGGCACTCTGAACTCCAATGTCAGGGAAAGCGGAAGTTGGAAACGGAAGCAGCGTCAATCAGAATCAGAACAATCGCAAAGCGGCCTTCTGAGGAGCGACACCGGAGCAAGGTGGCATTATTCAAGTCAAATGCAAAGCGAGGCTGCTTCACAAAAGGGCTTTTCTGAATTGATCTGAGGATCAATTCATGGTTGAGACACCGCGTTTGACTTCAAATCGTGGCCATTTCAGCCTCTCAGCAGTCAATAGTCTCCAATTTGTGTCGTCCGGATTGATTTCCCAAAGAGGACACTTGCAAACATCTGCCTTGACTTCACAAAACCACGGTCAATGTTTTCGCAGAGTTCTTGAATGATGTTACAGGGACTGGATCATCAGCAATTTAGGCACCGTCAGTGTGAAATGCCCTGCTTTTCAAGAAAGAGATGGAAATTTCACATACACATACACATGTGTATATATACACACACACGCACATCTATATCTATATATAAAGCTTGTTTGTCTAGACGCTTGTTGTGCTCAGAGTGGCTTGTTTAACTACAAGTCGCCAAAATAGAGGATGAAAGAAAAGCGACTGGAGTGCAAGAAAAGTCAGAGTAAAACACACAGTGGGG
>CAAKHF010003103.1:85467-96174 GCA_901007745.1 Hippocampus kuda
CTGACAGACTCGTTTGGGTGTTTTGGTTTTTTTTTTTTTCTCTCTCCCCCAAGTGGCCTTGGCAGCGCCCCCGCCCCTTCCCCCAGACACCTGTTGGGAATAAATGGAAATAAGAAGTTTGTGTCTCTGCTTTAATTTCGTTGTCTTCGCGCGTGACAGACGTGAAGGGCGCCTCGGTGTGTCGCACAACATCCAGAGCAGCGCTTGTGTGACGCGCGAGTCGTGTCGGTGATAAAGGTCAAGTCCATGTCGTCGGGGGGCAACGTCCCCCTCCCTTTCGGAGCCTCCGGTGGAGAAGGGCGGCTCGGACACCCCCCCGGTGCCTTGGCCGCACCAACTTGCAGCATGTCGATTCCCGTCAAGTGACGTCCCTTCTCACGTCTGCCGTCGAGAGACGTTCTCCAAGACGACCATCCGGACGCCTGTGACCTCACTTCCTGAGTTTTTTGCCGAGGTGCGATGGTGGGGATGAGCGTGAAGAGGAAGAGAAGTCGGAAGAGGAGGCACTTGTCGGACGGCTGGTTGCGGTCGAGGGGTGCCCGACGGCCGGATGCGGGGAGGCACTTGCTAGCGAGGCAGCCGCGCCGCCGCTACGTCATCAAGATGGGCTTCTGACGCACCTCCAAGATGTCTGACGCATTCGAAAAGAAGAAGGACGGCAGCGAGTCATTTGGTTGCCGACCCCCCCGCCCGCCCCCGCTTTTACGGCAGAGGTCTCGCGCGACCAAGGCTCACCGGCGGTGATGCGGTGCAGTGGCAGCGTGACGTAGGTCAGGTGGGAGAAGAGCAGAAAGTAGTCGTCGGCGCGGTTGAGCTTCAGCCACGATCCCACCAGCGAGCGACCCGTCCCCGACAGTGAGCGCGAGCGCAGGTTGGTGGCGCCGTGGAGCTCTGACGCGCCAGCGCAGCCGTCAGTCAAGAGTCGCCCTCGCCAAAACGACATTCGCCGCCGCCGGCGCTTACCTTGGTCGTCGTCCTCCCGGAAGAACTCCTCGCTGTCGTTGGCCGAGTGCGATTTCTTCATTTCTGCCATCTTGTGCCGCGGGACCTTGCGCCGGAGCGACGGCGAGAAGAACGACGGCCGGTTCCTCTCGGGCGTCGGCGGCGTGCTGAACGACGTCACCTGCGCGCAGGAAATTGTGCCAGAGAACGTGTGAAATCGCAACCAAACACGCGGCAAAGCAAAACCAAGCCAAGGAAATCACACCCACTAACGCAGAAAGCGCCGCGTGAAAAGTCGGGTCCAAACGCCCCACCCGGCCTGACGGCTCGCGCGCAAGGAAGTCACGTGGGAAAAGGGAGGAAGTACAGGAAGTCGGAAGATGCAAGCAAACACGTCTGCGGTCACGAGCAAACGAGGAACAAGTTGTCCCGCAAACAGGAAGTCAGATTGTGAAAGGGAGGGAGGGAACAGGAAGTGAGGAGCAAACACGTCGCCAGTGGACAACACACCTCCGAAGCGAGAGCCCAGCTCACAGGAAAATCACACTGAGCAACGGCGAGCCAAACCACAGCTGCTGATTCGCTATCAGGTTAGCATCAACATCAACTCCAGCCATGCGCTAATTATGCAGTTGGCAGACATTGGCTAGTCCCCCCCCCACCCCACCCCCCAAGTCTTTTTTGGGGCCTTGCTCACCCTGTCGTCCTCCTGCTGGTGGTGGGCGTCCGCTCCGTCGGGCACCCTGCTGACGGCCATCTCGGCGTGACCTTTGCCCTGTGGCCCCTTCATGCGGACAAACTCCATGTTGTTGAACTTGTAGAAGCCAAACGACATCCGCTGTGCCATCTTGGCCGCCACGCTCACCTGCGCCCAGAGCGGTTGGCGCATTAGCCCCACGCGAGGCTCGTGGACGCGGGCGGGCTGAGCGAGCGAGCGAGCGCGTCTCACCCGGTTGTCGTAGACCTTCCTGAGTGCCTCGTAGCGGATGGATCCCTGGAAGATGACGCCCTGGAAGGTGTTGGACTTGTCACTGGCCACCAGCTCCACGCACACCATCTCGCCCTCGCCCACACTCATGTCCTGAAACACCTGCGCCAGGGCTCGCCCGGCAGGCGCACAACTTAGTGGCAACCAGACATCGGTCAGCAGCCAACCTCGTTGAACGACGACCGGCTCGTCATCCGGCGAAGGCGGACAAACGAGGGACCGCTCGCCGGCTGTGGTTACCTCATCAAAGTTGTCAATCATGAAGAAGATATTTGGGTAGCTGATCTTTGACTCCTCGCCTTTGCTGTCCATGGCGTGCTTGCTGGGAGACGCAAACACTTCCTGCGGGCGCGCGGCCAAATGGAATGAGCGCAGCGGGCGAGCGCAGCGGGCGAGCGCAGGCTCAGGCCGACGCTCACCTGACATTTCTTCTTGTGCACGTGGATGTCGCCGGCGTCCGAACGCGTGCACACGGCGCACGTCACCACGTAGTCAAGCTGAAAGACACGTGCGCGTCACTACCCGCCATGCGTGTATGCGTGTGTGTGCGCGTGCTTAACCTTCTGCAGGACAAGGTTGAGGTAGACGCTCTCCTCCCAGTCGATGTCCGGGTCTCCGAGGCCCGGAAGCTTCTTGGAGTCTCGTCGGTAAACTTCCACCTCCACCTGCTACCCCCCCCCCCACCCAAAAAGAACAACACAGGGACGATGACATCATCACAGTCATCGCCGTTCCTCCAAAATCTAAACTCAAAGCCTCCAAGTGCTGATATCTCCTGTCAGAGGGCTTGCTGGACATTCCAACTTCCTAAATGTGGCACCAATAAAGCCCACCGATGGAAATCAATCCATACATTTTTAAAAATGGAGGAGAGGCGCCTTTTGGGAAACGCGCTCACTCACCTTCTTGCACTCGCCGTCGTCTGCGTCCGCGTAGGCCAACTTCCTGCGCACGTAAAACAGCATGTCGTCCTGCCGCGGCGCGCACTTTTCCATAAAGTACGTCGAGAAAATCCACGTCCAGAACACGATGCGGTCGTCCTTTACGCAGCCTACACACACACACACACACAGGACAGGGGGCGGTTGACAAGCAAGCAGACACAAATTCTCTCCCAACGCTCTGTGGCTTCCGCAAACAAAAGCACACTCCTCTTTGTTTTCACGGCCACGGCCGCAACCGTCCCCCACACGCGCACGTGCTCGTCTCGGGCGCCGAGCTGATGACGTCACACGGGTCGGTTCCTGCCGCGTGGTGACGCCACGGCGTTTGGACCTGTTGCTCGGTCACGTGACGGCCGCACACCGCGAGGCTCGTTTTCCAGAGGCACGTGACCCGCAGTGACGTCCCAGCAAAGTGCCGAGCCCGAACGCGACATGAACGAGGCGGCGTCACCGAACGGCGAGTCTGACCCAGGCCGCCGATCTCCTGGCGAGCGTTGAGTCGGTTGCGTTCGTCTGCGATGGCCTTGAGCATCTGACGCAGGGACGCGTCCAGTTCGGCGTCGTTGACGTCACTCGAGCCCACTAGCGACGCCATGTCCCACTTCCGCGCCGAGACACCATGACAGGACGGCACGGGACGGCTCGGCTCGGCTCACCCCGGCTCGGCTCGGTTCGGGCCCGCGGACGGGCTCCGTGGTGTGGCTCAGCGAGACCCGCCCCTCCCACTTCCGGTCACAGGAGCCTCTTAATAAAGGCATTCGCTCGAGTTTGTCCTCGTGACGGGGACCAAGTCCAAACTTCACTCCATCCTTTGCCGCTTCGATTGATCTTCCGACCACTAAATCACGACTGGACCAAATGAAATTGGAAGGAGCTCGATTTTTGAGGGCGTGTGATTGACGTGTTGCTCAGTCACGTGCTCCACGTAACTTCCGGGGACGGCGTTCCTCCCGACTAGTTCCAATGGCGCCGGTCTTTGTTAGTAGCTCATCGGAAAGTGTTCGTGTTTTGTCGTCTCTGTAAAAATGAAAAAAAGAAAAAAAAGTATTTGTTTAACCACGTTAGGGAAATACCAACAAGAAGGCAAGCATTCGGAGACGTTCGAAACCACAGTTTTTTTTGGCGCCTCACCAATTCAGTGTTTTCGAATGCCACTTGATGCTGACGTTTTGTTCGTTGCATTCCTTCGAGGATCTCTTTGTATTGCATTTGCGGCTGTTGCAACCACGAACGGCACATTCCAGGTGCTCGCGCACGTCGCTGACGAGCGCGGAGAAATCCGCTGTGACGTCGTTTGCCGTCGCGAGAAATATGGTGACGTCAGGCATGCGACCGTTCACATTTCAGGTTGTGACGTCATCGACGCCCGCCGACGCGACGTCCTTTGAGCTCGTTTACTTTTCCAAGGCTGCCCCGTCGATGGGATCGGCGATTGCTTCCGGTTTAAGTCCGCTGCCGACTTGCTTGATTCAATCGGATCATCTGACTGGAGAAAACAAGGGGTTAGGGAGAGCAAAGTACCGGGAGAAAACATACCTTGTGTGAGGTTAGAAGCCGCAACTGTGAGGAAAGTGTGCCCAAAGTTGACATTTGAAGTCTTTGCAACAAAATGCTTGTGGAGCCTGCACCTTTCAATCATTTGCTTTAATGAAGACACACACCAAAATATGGAATATTAAAAACAAGCACACCTCTTCGTAACTACTTGTCAAAAGCCATCGAGAACGCCTCCGAGCAGCCCTCACATCAGCAAATTGAGGCAGGGAAGAGGCGTCCACACGCTACTCACATGACGCGGTGTGTTGGCCTTTTGCATCAAAGTGATGGCGAAACTCAATATGCACCTTCCCGGGGGGAGGGGGGGGGACCTCAAATTGTTCCACCCGTTGACTAGTTTGGTCGGGTTTCTTTGGGCGTTTTTTTTTTTTGCAAATATCAGAAGGCGCAAGAAGTGTTTGATCCATTAAAAGCCAAAATCCAAGGATGTTGCTTGGATGCCTTTGTGTGACGCTTCCAGCCTCGCGAAGCTCCACGGCCACATCCTGCGAGGCGCAGTGACCCCTGCCATCCCAATCCAGTGGCTGGATTTCCACTGAAATTGGCTTGTCGTTGCCACAAGTTTGCATCAAAGCACTACTTTTGTCAAAATGCGACACCTCTTTTCGGTTTGACTGAGTTCCTTGGCATCAAAAGGATGTGATGGTGCCAAAGTCCTATTTTTATGCTTTACCTGAGCACAGTAAGAGAGAAAATAAGAAAAAGAACAGAAACCACCCCCCCCGCCCAAAAAAAAATTACAAATAAGCTGTAGTTGACAAAATTTGCAAAGCCCGACACGCAACACTGTGCCGGGTTCGCCTTGAGTGCATTTCTGGTTCGTCTGGAAATGTGAAGCGAATGGCGCCTCCCCTCGGTTTTTTTGTGAGCGGGTAGAACTTGGCCAGACGCCAAGCGCTTGTCAAACGTGGCCAACTGTTCGGGCGGCTCACCGCACCACGTCCAATCAAGAAGCAGCCCAGCATGCGGGAGGCGCGGCCATGAAAGCCATCCGCTAATGTCGGATTTCCGCTGGCTCAGATGAAGCCTCTGCGGACGTCGCCCGGGCGGGCATTGCCCGCCGGGGGCCGCGGGTCGCTGCGGCGCCGGCGCCCGCCGTGCGGCAGCGGCGGCGGGCCGATGGGGTCGTAGCGCGCGCCGTAGGGCAAGGCCGGCGGTCGCTCGTCATATGCTCCACCGATGATGCCGGGGACGCGCGGCGGGGCGAAAGGAACCGGGCCAAACAGGGGCCGGTGGATGAAAGGGGGGAGCGAGCAGGGGCGCTCCACCACGCCTCGCTTCTGACGGAACTTGTAGAAACTTTTGTACAGCTGCACACACACACACACACACACACACACATAGACGTAAGGTCGTTGTCGGCCACGTGAGCGAGCGAGCATCATGACTGACCTCCTTCCAGTTGGTCTCTCCCTGCCATTTGTGATCTAAAGGTCAACAAAGAGATCACATGAGCACACGGAAAGGTCACTCAAGGTCACGGGAGGTGCGCGTCTCACCACTGAAGTCCCGCCGCACCAGGTGTCTCCAGAGGGCCGCGTCGGCGGCGGCGGCGTTCAGATGCCGACAGACGGCCGACAGACGCACCACCGAGGTCACGTCCAGCAGCCTCAGCACCAGCAGCAGCAACTCGGGGGGGAGCGCCGGAAGGCCGAACGCCACCGGGAGACGCAGCGCTGGACGGACCGCAACACACGCTGGTCAAACTCACGGCAACTCGGCACGCCAACGACGCTCGCGAAGCCTGCTAAGGTGCGGGCGGCCGGCCGGCGAGCCAAGGAGGGAGCGAGCGAGCGAGCGGCGGGGTTCCGCGTCTTACCTTCCCGCGTGGCGGCGATCAGCGGGTAGACCAGCTGGTCCTTGTACACTCGCGACAGTCGACTCAGACCGGTGAAGGCGCACGCCGCGCTCGCTCCTGGAAGAAATGGGCAGTGAGCGAGGACCGGCGCCACGCTGCGCCGACGCCACACACGGAGCACTCGGACCTGGCCACGCCTCGGTCACGTAGACGCCGGGGTCCAGGCAGACTTTGGCCGCCATGCTGGCGCTGTCGGCCACCTGCAGGATGGCTGCGAGCGACGCGATGAAGACCATGAGGCCGAGGCGGCGTCTTCATCGGCGGGAAGATGAAGGAGGGTCACTCACCTTCAATGACGAGCACGGGGTTCATGGGCACCGCCACCACCGTCACCGCGCCCCTTTCACACAGCGTGTGCGTGTACTGAAGTCTGTAGGCGCCGCCGGACGAACGCCATCCGGACGGCATCTCCGCGGGCTTCACTTCGCCGCCCTGAAGGCCCCACAAAGCCGCGAGTCAAGATTTCCGCAACGGGGTCGACTTCAAAAGTCAAAGGGAAATGAATCCGCAGGGCCGCAGCGTACGACATGGCACCAACTCCAACAAAGACTCGAATGAGTGGAACCGCGTCGTGCGCAAAAAAAACAAAAAACAGATGGGCCCTAAAACTGACCCTCGAGAAATACGACAGCAAATGGGGACCATCCGACTGACGCGCCAACATCAAAAGACCTCAGCGCCGCAAGTTCACATGGCAGCGATAAAGCTTGCGAGGTTTAAAAAAAACAAAAACAAAAGTGGACCGACGTCGGAGGTTCCTGACCTGGGGCGTGAATCCGGTCTCCAGCATGAGCAGGTGGGCGGCCACCATGACGGCGTCGGCGGGAGAGGTGACCCGGGCGGCACGGTAGAGCAGCTCCAGCGAGTGCGGCGCCTGGCCTTCGCCCGCCTCGCCACACAGCATGGGCTCCCAGCAGAGGACGGCCGGCGTGCGGCGGTCACGGGCCTGTCCGGCGGCGTCGGCGGGAGCGGCCGCGCTACGGGGCTGCAAAAGCCAAGCAAGATAAGATGACGCCGACGCGGAACCAATGACGACGCCCATCTTTTCCAGCGCGATTTGGGCGTGCTGCCGCGGAGGACGACAAAAGGTGGACGTAGCGTTGATTGGTCGAGGGGCTGGAATTCAAAGGACTCGGACAATTTCAAGTCCAACCTTGTAAAAGGCTTGCTGCCGATCGGGACTTTCGTAGTGTGAGCCCGCCGCACGAGCCCCCCACCCCCCAAAAAAACCTGAGACATCATCTCACCTGGCTGGAGGTCATTGCGGCGGCGGCGGCGGTTTGGGCGCTGGGCGGTCGGACGGTCCCCGCAGGAGATGCGTCCCTGGCGTGGGGCGGGGCTCGGGAGGCGGGCGCGGGGAAAGCGTCGGCGGCGGTTTGGGCAGCGGTCGCGGGCCCAGCGAGGGACCGGGCGGCGCCGCCGGGGGAAGGCTCGTCGCTGTCGTCGTTGCTGTGGGCGGCGCCGGTGGGAAGCAGGACACGGATCAGATCTCCCGGGACGACGCCGCACGACGACAACTTCTGACCCGTGTCAGCGAGGAGCTCGGTGCCGTTGAGAGAAAGGCCAAAGTTCGCGTCTGGACTGAGGTCAACAAAATATCACATTTGAATCCTACTCAACAAAAAAAACAAAAAAAAAAACACCGCACGTGCAATCATGGCCAGGTGTCTCTTTCTCTGCAAAGCCGTCTCATGCGAACGCATCCGATTCCGCAGCGCCGTGACGTCATCTGACGTTTCCTCGCGGCTTTTGAGTCACATGGCGTGCGTCGGTGACGTCACGCCGCGTGTGGACCTCGCATCACAACTACTCTGCGCGCGCGTCCGTCGAACTTCGAAAAGTCACTCTTCGGGCGACAGCAACAACCAAATGATTGTCTCTCGTAACGAGCGTCGCCCTCGCGCCTCACTCAAGCAGGCAGGCAGGCAGGCAGGCCTCGCCAGCCAATGTTGAGCGCAGCAACTCTTACCGCACACGTCAGAGCATATTTTTGGACGGAATAATATTCCGCAGACTGACCAGAGTCCGTGCCCGGGCAGCAGGACGTCACGGATGTGCTCCATAAGCTCCTTCAAAGTAGACTCGGGACCCACCACGTCCACTTTGCTGGTTTGCTTGCAGATGCGAATTCGCAACTTCATCCTGTTGACACGCCGCAGGCAACACCGGCAGTACCACCACCGACGACAACAACAACAACAACAACAAATTCCGCTCTCTCAGTTGACTGCATCGAGCCATCTTATCTGCTTTTGCTGAGTCATTGATTAGCATCAAGCCAAACTAAACGTGGGACAAACAACACAAACGACGAAGCGAGTGAGCTGGCGTGCTGTCATACATGAATATTGGCATGCTAGATGAACACGCGTGCAATCCTATCAAATTAGCAAAACTGAAGAAATGTCGTTTTCTGTGTGGCGTGCAGAAAAAAAAGGCTTAAGGCCCGCAGCAAAGCGAAGCTAGACTAACCTTGGCCAAGCTAGGCTAACGAGCGATTCGTGGACTTGCTAAACAACGGACATTAAAAGTAACTCCAAAAAGATCAACCTGGCTGGCGAATTGGGGAGAAATGTTTGCTTGCCGTCTCTTCTTCCGCCATCGAGCGACGCCATCAGCACGACAACATCCGCTTTTCAAAATTAAAGTGTCACACGTTCGATGCAGTCGAACTGTTGCGTGACAAACTAAAAGGACAAGTTGGCACAAAAACGCCCTTCAATCGTGTGCACGTCCCTATGATTCGAAAACTAAAACCCTTGAGACAGCGACGATGGCCGAAGGGTAGCCAGAGTTATGGCGGACACAAGTGTACTTTTTACGGCGTATGATTGTCGTCTCCCTTGTTCATCTTGCTCCATTTGCTGCTTTTGTTTTGAAAGACAGCCGCCATCTTGTTGGACTACATCGAGGGCAAGTAGGCTGGCCAAGATTCGTTGATGACGTCGCCAAGCGCGCATCGCATCAACAAACCAATAAACGAATACTGTACACACGTCACCGCGTAATGTCCGTTGCGGTGCTCAACACATCGTATGTTTAACGACTTGTACGTGGCAAGGTGTGAGAAAACCGACGAAATCGTTGATTGACCAGCTCGATGAGCGCTTGAAATACTTGCGGGTTGCCGTCGCACGCCGTCCGCTGCCACCTAGTGCAACAGACGCGCGCGAGCCGACGCACGATTGAAACTCACTCGTTTGGACGTGAGAACCAAAAGCGTCAGAATGAGTCGAAATTACAACGACGAGTTGCAGTATTTGGACAAGATTGACACCAACTGCTGGAGAATAAAAAAGGGCTTTGTTCCCAACATGAAGGTACATCTTCTCCACGCTCCGATCGTGAACGTGGCGAGTTAGCAAGCTAGTTCGGTAGCCGCATTTGGCGTGTTTTTATTGCCGTCAACTGACGCTCGCGAGCATACGCGCCGTGACGTGCTCATCACCGGAGCACAAAATGGCAACTCGGAAAGCTGCTCTCCGTGGACCGCGTTGCGATGCTTGCAATTCGGCGGTGACACCTGCGTGCGTGTGCGTCTTCTAGGTGGAAGGACTCTTCTACGTCAACGAGCCCCTGGAAAAATTGATGTTTGAGGAGCTGCGGAATGCGTGTCGAGGAGGAGGTGAAGGCGCGCTCCTCTTCTGCGAACGTCCGAGCGCGCGTGCGCGTGGCCTATGTGCACCTTTGTGATTTGCTGATCATGCCCCCCCGTTTCCATTGGGCAGGCGTGGGCGGCTTCCTTCCAGCCATGAAACAGATCGGAAACGTGGCGGCGCTGCCCGGCATCGTCCACGTGCGTATCAGCCACTCCCCTGTTGACAAGTTGACCTGGGGGGAAAGAGACGAAACCCAAGAAACACCCCCTCCCCTCCAACACACACACACACACCGTCTCAAAGAAAACTTGAGGAGAGAGGAAATTGCTAGTTGTCGCGTACAAGAACAAAACGTCATTTGACGGAGGAAGAAAAAGCGTCAAATTTGGAAAAGATTCCATTTTATGGAGAGATTATTTTTTCACAACGTTTCATGGAATTTGTGACAACATTCAACAAGAAAGTTTTGGGCACAATTGTCGTATGGGGGGGGCGGGAGGGATGGGAGAGGGAATGAAAAGATGAATGGTCACGTGAAAAAGGTTTTCTTGAGGGCTTCCCCCCCCCTGAGACAAAAGCGTCCTTTTGCAAGAAAACCAGCAACTGTCAAGAGTCCGATTTGGGATTCTTCGGCGGGGTGACGTGGTGCCTTTTGTCCACAGAGGTCCATCGGCCTCCCGGACGTCCACTCGGGCTACGGCTTTGCCATCGGGAACATGGCGGCCTTCGACATGAACGACCCCGACGCGGTGGTGTCCCCAGGTGAGCGACGGCGTGCCCGCCGCCGCCGCTGCGACTTTTTCTTTTGCATTTGCGCCG
>CAAKHF010003105.1:0-23277 GCA_901007745.1 Hippocampus kuda
CCCCCGCCGCAGGTAAACAGGCATGACCACTTCCTGTCTGCGTCACGCCATCTTCTCGCTAGATTGTTGCGTGTTGTCATGGCTTTCGCGACTGCTCTCGAGTGTGCTGGTCTGCCGACTGTTGAGTGTTCTCATGCCTTTTCTGGGGAACCTGAGAATGCTCCAGAATTTTGTGTAGCGTGCTCGAATGTTCTCCGTGAGCATTCGAGGCCATTGTGGAGTGTCTTTTAGGGTCGGGACATTGTGTCAAATGTGTAGAATGTTTCCCACAATTTTGTTCTTTGTTCAAGAATCAATTGTCAAACGTTAGCGCGCCATTAAATACTGCACAGAATGTTCCAAAAGGCCAAATAAAAGCTTCTAGAATTTAGTCACAATCGAGTCTGTAAAATGTTGCCGTGTTTTAAAATGCTGTGGAATGCAGTGTCTTTATAGATTACGTTTTTTTTTTCTTTTTGGTAGTGCTTGAATGTTCCAGCGTCCATGTACACATGCTCTAGAATGTTGTAGAACTCTAGTGCGGTGTGTTGAAAGTTGTTTTGTGTCTTGTTCCAGTCGCGAGTTGCAAAGTGTAGTCGCGTGCCCGGTGTGCGGCCCGGCCGCCCTAAAATTTCAGCTCATTTGTTGTTGTGACTTCAGCGATCTGAATGTCGTCCGGCTCCGCCCACCAAGCCTCTTCCACCCGCCCCTCCTGCCAGAGGTGTTCAGGTAGGAACCGTTGTCTGGACAGGAGGCACGCTGGCCATTGATTGGCTGGAGAGGGAAAATGCTGATTGGCGGACCACAAACAATGAGTGGCTTTCATAGTGATTTGCTGTAATCTGAGGCTTGGCCAGGTGGCCTCACTGCGATTCAAATCTCAAATCGACGCAAAACCAGCTCGCAAGTAATGGGCTGCTCATGAAAACAGAGGCCAAACGAGTGTTGAGTCGTTTCAGGCCGTGTCAGTTGGCACGGGGCAGCCTTTATTTATTTATTTGTATATTGATTTGTATTTATTATTTTTTTCCCCTTCAAGCTATGCTTAAAGCCACTAGGGGGAGCCTCATGAAAACTGGACTCACCCCCACTCACCCATTTTTAATATGCTTCTGTGTATATTTAATATTTATATTTATGAACGGGCGGCCCGGTAGTCCAGTGGTTAGCACGTTGACTTCACAGTGCAGAGGTACCGGGTTCGATTCCAGCTCCGGCCTCCCTGTGTGGAGTTTGCATGTTCTCCCCGGGCCTGCGTGGGTTTTCTCCGGGTGCTCCGGTTTCCTCCCACATTCCAAAAACATGCATGGCAGGCGGATTGAACACTCTAAATTGTCCCTAGGTGTGAGTGTGAGCGTGCATGGTTGTTTGTCTCTGTGTGCCCTGCGATTGGCTGGCAACCAATTCAGGGTGTCCCCCGCCTACTGCCCGATGACAGCTGGGATAGGCTCCAGCGCCCCCCGCGACCCTAGTGAGGATATAGCGGTTCGGAAGATGAATGAATGAATGAATGAATGAATGAATGAATATTTATGAACTTTTTGTCTTCCACTTTCTCCCTTTCATAATTTTGCTGCTGTAAATTGGGAATTTCTCCATTGTGAGACAAATAAAGGTTTTCTTATCTCATGATGTTACAAAAACCAGAGACCTATGTGGCAGCCATATTGAATTTAAACAATAGCAGACGATTCTATATTTAAAAAAAAAAAAAAAGTTGGAATCAGGAAAAAAAATGTATGGGTGTCTTTATCTCTATGAATGGAATTATTCTGAAAAGAAGCCCTAATCTTCGCTACTTAACATGCATGTCAGCATGAGCACGTTTCCTGACTTTCCACTCTTTGTCCTTACCTTCGCTAATGTTCAGCTGCTAGCGAGCCGACCGGCTCCACCCACTAAGCCCCTCCCCCCTGACCCAGTCTCGCCCGATCAGGTACACGCACGCCTCTTGGTATTTTGCGCTCATGTGGGACGTCCTGCGCGCGTGATCGTGTCCCACAAATTCTCTTGTCAGGGTTCACGTCCACCCAAACCAGCGGTACCCAAAAAGCCGTCAGTTCTTCCGCCTCGCCCCCATCTGACCGTTGCGTCGACAGCCTCGTCTAACAGGTCGGAACCGCCGCAATTCCGTTTTTTGCCCAATCATAAGTCATCCGAGGTTTTTCGCCTGGCTGATGATGATTCCAAACAGGAAGTCGGAAGCATGACTTGTGTTCTTATTTTCCAGCCGTGGCGGTCGTCATCCTCCATCGCGTCCCACAATTCCGCCTAGACCAGAGCCACGGTGACAGGACAGTGCCCCCCGCTGGTGGTGGTTATGCATTGCAGTGCCTTCTTGCCAAAGCAGCAACCGCTTCTCATTGGTTGTCTGCAGGAAGCCACGCCCCCTTACAGCCATGCCTTAGCAGGAGGTCACTTGACTGACAAATCGAAGACAAAATATCAAGTCCATGTTTTTTTTGGGGGTTTTTTGTAGGAAAAAAATATCAAATGGGAAAAAAAACAATGGCGGGAGTGATGTCACGTCTGCAGGAAGTGATGTCACTGACTCTTCTGTCACTTTCTGTTGCTGCTTGACCAAATAAAAGTAATCAAACTCCAAATCCATCATGTTTGCCGTCTCGGGGGACTCCCAGAGACAGGAAGTGATGTCATGGAAGCCAGATGCCGCCTGTGTGTGTTTGACTAGCAAAATACAATGAACAAGCATCGTTTTGTGGAATAAGTTCAAGAATAAACATTTTGTCCGCATTTGCAGCATTGACCTGATTATGTGTACGGTAGCAAGAAAAAGTATGTGACGCTGCTTTTTGGCACACGTTGGCCATGAAATGAGATTTCATCCAAGTATCACCAATAGACGAGAGATTTTTCTTGCTCTCCAGGCCCTGTTCTTGCAGATCGACTGCATTTATGCATGTATATGAAGATGTGATGTGGTTAAAAAGAAAGCAGAAGATCACCTGACTTTGAACTTCTTGCAAGAGACATTGGCAATGGTGTCGCAAAGAGGCGGCGGAGAAGTGAAACAAGAAGTTTGAAGGCATCACGCTATCGTCTGCCTCGCCCCCTTCTGAAGACCAAGCGACAGGAAGCGGTAGAGTGCCTTCCTGTTCCTTGTCACTCACGACCTTCATGATGGCCGTCGCGCTCGTCTTGCTGCTCGTCGCCATCGGGATGGATGCCGTCGGGACGGACGCCGTTTTGCCGCTCCACGCGCACTCTTCCTTCCTCTTTAGTGAGTCCTTCTTGTTCCACTTCCTGTGCATCTGATTGGACCTTGGTCACATGATACGTGCTCTATGATTTGTAACCATGCCAACACTGACCGACATGATGACGACGTTTGAGGCGGTCACTCGGTGTTGTCGTGGTGACCCTCGCAGTCTTGTCCGTCAAGCTGTCAATCAAACTGTCAATGTGTCATCCATCTGGCCAGAGCTCAGACCACTTCCTGTATGAAGCGTCACGTCTGAGCTCAGACAGGAAGTGGTCCGTGCGCATGGAAACCGTTTTTGTGCTCAGACTCTCCCGACAGGCCACTCGTGCGCTTCTCTCTGGCCGACACCCACAACTTCACCACGCTGCTGCTGAGCGACGACCACGACACGCTCTACGTGGGCGCGCGGGATGCTGTGCTCTCGTTGGACGTGAGCGTCGGTGACGTCCTGACCCTGAAGAGGAAGGTGAACAGATGCGGTTGGCGCCTGCCACTCTGTCCGAACGGTGCCTGACTGCGACGCGTCTACCCCTTCCGCAGGTGTCCTGGCGTCCAACGGACTCCGATGTGGACGTCTGTCGGAGCAAAGGGAAGAACGCCACGGTAACCTTTGACCTCTGTGAGACTCTCCGTGTGTTTCCGTGGTGGGTGGAAGATCAAAGACGATGTGTGTGTGCGTGTAGATGGAGTGCGGAAACTTTGTGGCGGTGTTGCAGCGCCTGAACGCCTCGCACGTGTATGCCTGCGGCAGCTTTGCCTTCAACCCACGTGACGCCTTCCTGGTGAGCGCAGCCGTCGGCCTTCCTGCGTGGGCATGCCGATGACATTCTTGTACTGTCACCGTGCCTGTTTGAAAAGTCCTCCTCCCCCTGCAGGACGCCGACACCTTGGCCATGACCCGCCTGCCAGCTGCCCGAGGTCGCTGCCCCTTCAGCCCGTGGCAAAGGAGCACCGCCCTCGTCGCGGGTCGGCAATGACGCCGCCGGTCGCCGGATTCAGGTGATGTCAAGTGCATAAGCCCCGCCTCCTGACTGACTTTGTGCGGGGCGCAGACGGCGAATTGTTCACCGCCGTAATGGCCGACTTCAAGGGAGTCACGCCACTCATCGCGCGACACTTCAGCAAAGGCGGGCGTCCAGACGTCAGCCAGGAGTCGTCGCCCATCCTGCTGGAAGGTGACGCTGCACGCGCACGCGCTCCCCTAGAATGGCCGTCACCCTCACTTCCTGTGTGCAGAGGCAGACTTTGTGGGCTCTGCACTGGACGCCGCCCAAAGGAAGGTCTTCTTCTTCTTTAACGAAGTGGCCAAAGAGTTCAACGTCCGGGACGAGCAGCATGTGGCGCGCGTGGCCAGCGTCTGCCAGGTGCTCAGGGACTCGCGCCAAGGACACTCACATTAGCATGTAGCATGTAGCTAAGCACACAGCAAAACATGACCCTTGGGCATACCAAAGAGGCAACAGGCCCACGCTAACTAAACACCCCGCGTTGCGGCCGGCAGGATGACGTGGGCGGCGTCCAGATCCTGCAGAAAAAGTGGACGTCGCTGGTGAAGACCACGCTGCGCTGCCTGCCGCCTTTTGCCGTCCTGCGCGACATCTTCGCCCTCCCCCCGCCGCCGGAGGATGGCGAAACCGCCCACATGCTCTTCTACGCCGTCTTCAGCTCGCAGTGGTGCGCAACGAACCTTACCTTGTCCTACTGTTACAACTAATGACAGTAAAAAAAAAAAAAATGTCCATAGATGCCAACGAGTACTGTGTGCTCACTTGCCTTAATACGGAGAACAAAGACGTTCCTTAAGCCGTCTATCACGGATGCCACTCACTCCACTTCCTGTCGCTGTCGCAGGTCCCTCCGTCCCGAGTCGGCGGTGTGTGCCTTCCGGCTGGCGTCCCTCAGGGAGGCGTTCGCCGGCCCCTACAGGCACTTCGATGCTCACACTCACCTGTGGAGCCCCCTGCCGGCCAAGAGGTCCGACTTCGGGCAGGTTAGTCTGTCACCCATAAACGAAATGACCGAACTTTTTGCCATCATGCCTCGGTGACTCAGCAATTTAGTCGGCTACATCAAAATCCCCATGCGCAGAGATTTGGGAATAGCATCTCAATCAATGACTCCCAACACAAAGAGTTACTTCGTCGGACTCCATTGGCAATATGAGCCATGATTCGGTTCATTGTTTCAATCCTAGTCCACAATACAAAAATCATGATGTACTAATCAGCGAGTTGTGAATGTGTGAATGCTTCTCAACACAGCAGCTTGTTTATTTATACTCCATTGGCGAATGCGTATTGACCTAAATGTGTACCTACCTCGTGACGGGGAATGAGTAAATGATTCCGAACGCAATCATTCACTCATTGCCGAGTCCCCGATCGTTACAAAGGGATTTTGACAGCGCTATCTCGCTCCCCGATGTCAAAATCCTTCTGGTAAGTGGCGAATGATTGTGTGTATGTGCAACCAGTGTGGCCTGGAGGGGGCCTCGCACAGCAAACTGGAGGAGGTGAAGCGCACCTTCCTCACAGAGGGCCACGTGGCTCCGGAGCAAAGCGGCCCCCTGCTGGTCTCCGCCCACCACCGCTACAGTCGTGTGGCGGTCATGAGCGTGCGCGCGGCTGACGGCCGGCGTTACCAGCTTCTCTTCCTCCTCACCGGTGAGCCTCAAAGACACGTGCTGGAAAACTTGAAAACTTGAAACATGAAAGAGATGTGATGTCAGTTGAGTGTGTTTGCGTTTCTAGAAACTGGAATCCTGCACAAAGTGTTTTTGTCTTCGCGGGGTCCGCGGGTCATTGAGGAGATTGCGGTGCTGGAGCGCGGCGACCACGTTACGGCCTTGACGCTGTCGGCCTCCAAGGTAAAGTGGAGGTTTGACGTCATCCGGCCCGTTAGACGTCTGTGCTGAATGCGTCTGTGGCATTATCAGGGCGTAGCATTCGTCGGCTCGTGGGGCGCCGTCACCGCCGTGCCAGTGGCTCGATGCTCCGCCCACCGCTCGTGCGGACGCTGCCTATTGGCCAGAGACCCTCTGTGCGGCTGGAGCCGAAGCAGGAAGCTGTGCGCCCGTTTGGACCAGGAACGAGAATGTGAAAAAGACAAAGACCAGGAAGAATGCATGTACGGACCACGCTGTCATGCCGGCATCATTATTGCTCATGTTTTGATCACTCATAACCATGTATTGATCACATAATCATCACGTACTGGGTGGGCTAGCGGGGGCAGAGGCACGAGGCACGAGGCCAGGTTCACACGGAGGAATTTTTCAAATCTTAAGACTGTTTATCTTCAGTGTGACAGAGACCTTCCGCACAGAGAACATCTCCATCGAGACTGGTTAGGGGATTAGGGTTAGGGATTTGAGTTTTAGGATTAGGGTAACGAGGGTTAGGTGTAGAGTTGGTGTTCGGGTTAGGGCGTTAGGGTTAGGGTTGGGGGTTTGTGTAAAGGTTAGGTTAGGGTTTGGGTTTGGGTAAGGGTTCGGGGATTAGGGTTAGGAAAGGGGTTGGGGTTAGGAATAGGGGTGAGGGTTAGGTTTAAGGGTGAATGTTAAGGGTTAGGGGGTAGGGTTCAGGTTAGGGCTTGGAGTTCGGGTGAAGGTTAGGGGGTTAGGGTTAGGGGTTAAGTTTAATGGTTGGGGTTAGGGTTAGGTTAGAGGTTAGGTTTAAAGTTAGGGGTTGGGGTTAGGGTTAGTGGGGTTAGGGTTTGGGGTTGGGTTAGGGGTTAGGGTTAGTGGGGTTAGGGTTAGGGGTTGGGTTTAGTAGTTAGGGTAAGGGGTTAGAGTTTGGGTAGGGTTAGGGGTTAGGGTTTGGAAAGGGGTTGGGGTTAGGAATAGGGGTGAGGGTTAGGTTTAAGGGTGAATGTTAAGGGTTAGGGGGTAAGGTTCAGGTTAGGGGTTGGAGTTAGGGTGAAGGTTAGGGGGTTAGGGTTAGGGGTTGGGGTTAGGGTTAGGTTTGAGGTTAGTGTTAGAGTTAGGGTTAGGGGTTGGGTTTAGTGGTTAGAGTTTGGGTAAGGTTAGGGGTGAGGGTTAAGGTTAGGGGTTAGGGTTTGGGGTTAGCGTTAGGGTTACCTCCCGACAGAATCTTTTCACTGGCATATATTGATGACATTCGACCACATATTGATGATGTACAGCCTGTCTTGAAATGAGCTCACGTTGTTCACATACTGTTGATGTACGGAGCGCATTTTGAACATGTGTGCTGATCAGGGTTCAACTCCTGGAGGGTGGTGACGTGGCGAAGGCATGTCATGGAGAAGGCGGCAACCCCCCTGTCAAAGGTGAGACATGGAGTTGTAAACTCTGATGGCGTGTGCCGTTTGACATGTGGCATCTGGTGTGCGGTGTGTGATGTCTGCCTTGTGACGTGCAACATGAAACGTGGCATGAGATGATCCATGTCTGACCGTGGAGTGTGGCATGTGTTGTGTGTCGACTCACCGGTGGGTTGTGATGTGTGACATATGATAACTTGACGTGCCACCTGTAACTTGCCGTATGATATCTGACGTGACGTCTGGTATGTGTTGTGTGGCGCATGCAGATGTGGTGGCGCGCGTCAATGAAGTCGTCAGGCTCTGGTGCGACAAACCTTGGGAGTCGTGCACGCTGAAGTGGACGTCCTTGCGATTCCGAGACCTCCCGCCGCGACTGTTCATCCAATCGGGTGACGGCAGCCTAACCTTCTTGGCCAACGCAGACACGCTGGACGAATACCACTGTCAAGCAGAAGAGGACGGCTACACGGAAACGGTTGCCAGCTACGAAGTCATTGCGTCGGCTCGACCGCGCTCCATGCGCCCTGGTGCCGGTGCGGACGACGACTGGCCCATCGGGGTGGGGTCCTCATCTTCGCCACCACAGGTGCTCTGTGAAAGGCGGAGCTACGAGGGAAGGCTGGCTGGGGTGGCCCTGGTGCTGACCACCTGCATCTGTTTCCTGATGTCAGTCACAATCCTGGCATGTGTCCGCAGGAAGTCCGCCAATTGTCATGAGGGTACATCATACACCCAGGATGACAAAAACCATGACAAAGTTTCAGAGCCGAGGGTGGAGCTACGACAACTCCCTGACAAGCAACACATAACTGACACGCCAGCTTAGCTTGATTTATTTTTAGCTCATTTTAGCTTATCAACATTAGCATTGTGAAGCCGAACTTGAAATTCATTTGAAATGATGAAATTTGTCACTAATGGCGGTCATTAAATCAGCTGTGAAACACATCGTCTGCTTCATTTTAACAGTAACCAAAGCAAAAGAGCAAATGACAAAAAAAAAAAAAATTGGTGTTTTTAAAGGAAAACAATTTACCATGCCATTGTGTTTTGTACATTTGAAAAAAAATACAATAAAAAAACAAGTTATGTGAATGACGGGAAATGTTTGTGGTGCCTTCAGTGTCTGTAGGAACTGTAGGAACTATTGTAATCCATCTTCAAATTTTACTTCGTGTTTTGGCTCGAACGTTTTGACGTCCATTGAACAGGTTTTAGGGCCTGACGTACGAACAAAACGACTGATTATTTATGTATTGTTACTCAGTATATTGTGACACTTGACACGGTTATGTGTAGTGGTGTGATCCATGTCGGTTCTTTGTACAATTTTTACAGGAGCCAACAAACGCACCATCACAATCTCCGTGGTTTGGTCTCACGATCAAATCGGTTTGACTAGGCGTTTTACTAACATCCAATTATTGAACTTATTTAGAATATTAGGCAGTGGAGTGTCTGAAGAGTCCCGTTGAACGTCCACCGAGCAGCAGGTGAGTTTGTTTTTGTTGGGTTTTTGGAGACGGCGCGTCATTTGTCTTACTTCCTGCTTTCCATCTCGCCAAACGTGACGCATTATTCACCGAAACTCTTTTTAAACTTGCCCACCTTGATACGTTTTGCTGTTGTGTGGGACAACGACAAGAAGTCTTGTGGGGCGACAGCTGACCACTGAAACAGGACACATTTGTGCGCAATTCGGGTTATTTCACACCATGTGAAATCTACGCGTTTGGCGGACGGACGACTTGTCAACAAGCCTTTGCGTGTGAAAAATGCGCCCCTAAATGTTTACATACATCTACTACTCACAAAAAGTTTGGGATATTTTGGTGTTCTGGTGAAATTTATATAAAAAGTTCACGCTACAGTGACGTCATATTGTGACAGTCGGACGCACTGGTGATTTCCTCATCTCAAACAAATCAGTGAAACAAAAATGAAAGGTAAATAGTGAAGTAAGTTTACAAAGTCCCAAATGAAACATTTTTATGTCGCAAGTAGTTAAGCAAAATACATTCAAGAATGAAAAAAAAATCTTAAATACGACAAACTAATCGTTTTCCGGAAGTGAAATCCTGACAAGCGACAAACCCAGAAGTGTGACGTCACTTTAAGACAACAATAGCAGGGCTCACTATGGAAAATGTACACAGCCGGTCAGAAATCGATTTGGAAAGCGACATTTTACACATATCTGAGAGAATCCAGATGTTTGAAGTGTTGGAGGAAGATGAGGTTGTTGGCAAGATGTATATTGGACCATACATGTATGAGCCGGATGCTCAGGAGGTCAATCTGAGTGTTAGGAAGCGGACACAAACCATTTTCACAGCGCGGCGGGCATCAAATGGCACCACAGATGACATTGCACATATTAACGGCCAGGTAAATGTTCTCGCTGTATTATGGGAACAATGAATTTCCAGTCATTACCAGGACTGAGGACTTGTCATCTTGCCACATCGCATGTTGTGGTCCAAGTGGGTAGTATTGGAAATTACCACTTGCCTTTGTCTTGTAAAAACCCCTCAAACACGCTTGTTTCAAAGCCGGCGATCTAGCAAGGGTTGGCTTCTACAAAAAGGTGTGTCCTTCTGTGGCAGAATGGCAACATCTTCGTCTGTCACGAGCGTCGGCGGCATGCTGATCGTCACGCAGGTCATCCCGCAAGATATCGGAGACACAAAATCCATGCCGCTATGCCCCGCAGCTGCGGCTCCGCCCACCGATGAGCAGGCCACATCCCCTGCGCTCCCCGCCAAGAAGGACGCTGGCTTTGCTGATTACCAGCGAGGGGAGATCCCCGGCCTTGGGGTGAGGTTGTGCGTCCCCACAATGCCACCGGTTGCTGCGCCACGCAAGAGCTTGATGTTTGAGTGTACGTGTGTTTGCAGGTCGTCCAGCTGGTCATCGGGTCGCTGTGCGTTCTCTTCAGCCTGACGGCCATCTCACGGTTCCTGCTTGTGCACGTGGCATTTTGCCTCTGCGTCTGGGTGAGTTCACTCCCGACATGTGACGTCACGTGTGTGTGATGGGTGCACTGACATACATTGTGTCATGTTATGTGACATGTGATGGGACCTGCCGGGATTTATTATTTGCGAGACTTTCATTGTTTTTAATTGAGGCACAAAATGCAAAGTTTGACCCAGAAGTCGTGACGCATCATTTGCCTTGTAACGTGATATTTGTCATGCGACGTACAGTGTGACGTGTTTCGTGTAATGTGTCGTCATTTCAAGTGTTTGATTAGCGCCCTCTGCTGTCCCTCCAGTTTCTGGTGTCTGGTTGGCTGTCATTGGCGGCTCACAGGAAGACCTCCATCCGGCTGGTGAGTCTCCTGTTGATGACATCACGCTGATCCTGTTGTTCCGCTCCCATTGGTCAGCCCTTTTGTTGTGTCATGCAGATGTGGGTGTGTCTGTGGTCCAACGTCATCAGCGTCCTCCTGAGTCTGGGAGGCATTGCCTACCTGAGCTGGCTGATTGCAACCAGTTGGTCCTCTGAGGACGTCTGCGGCGAGCAGCTCTTCGACGATTCCTCAGCATGGGGACACTGTGTCGGAAATCTGAGATTATTGAACGTAAGTTTGTCAGTAGACGAGCCGCTGCATTTTTCAAGCCAGTTGCTCACCGAGTGGCCTCTCATCGTTACACGGTACTTGCCTGAGTCGTCATCGGACACTAGAATTCCACTCACAGCAGAATGCAGCACGTGTTTATGCTCAGCTGGGTCTCGTTTTGATGGAGCGTCAGTTGCTTTGAGCAAGTGGAAAAAGGTAGCCGTCAACGGGATATCCGAAAGCAGGGCTGCCAGCTACCAGAAGCTCACCAAGGGAGTGTCAGTAGCTCTTATGGCATGAAATCACATCACTGCCAAGGGGCTTACTTTGATACTATTGACACAGTATAGTTGCCTGCACTGAAAGACTTGAAAGGTGACACCGTGAAACTCTTTTTCCAAAAATAAGGAAAACCTAAAATGACTGCCACTACTCATTGGGGTGTAAAATAAAAGTGTGCCTCTTCCTCTCAAAATCTTGGGCTGAATTTGTGGCCCCCTAAGGGAATAGCGGCGCAACATGGCACACTTGTATCGTGCCATCTTTCACACCAAAATGGATGTTTGCAGCTACCATACAAGGCCCACTCGCTTGTGTTTAAAAATTTTTTTTTAAAAGATTCTGCTGCGCACAAGTGTATATGTGGCCGTGGCTGTTGTCATAGCGACTTGGGTGTTTTTTTTTTCCAGGACGTGCTTCAGGGCCTGCGCGGCCTCATCCTGGTTCTGCTGTTCCTGGAGGCCGGCGTCTGTGTGATGCTTTGCGTCTGCATCACCAAAGAAATCAGGACACGCTTCCACTACGCGCCCATCATGGTAAGACGGCACCCGTCGTCTTCTTCCAATCACCGATCGCCATGTCTCACGTTTGACTCTTACCAGGTGGGCAGCGGAGGCGTCTGCTCTAGCGGGAATGAAAAGGCCGAGCTCGACTCACCGTGACAATCAACGCAACATTGTAACAGCATCATAAAAGCATGACAACACAATGAGAGGAGTAACAGAAGAGGATCATTACATTTTTTTCCCACGATATAATAGGGTAGTAGTGACATTATAGCCTTTGTGTGTATGGGGGTGGGGGGTTGTACTGTGATTTTTTTTTTTTATATTGTGGCTCATTAGCGAGCTAAATTAAGAATGTGTCATCATTATATCCCCAATGAGTCTTTGCTTGAAATCGGTGCACAACTCTGAGATGTATCAGTGCCTACACAATAAGAAAGTTGGTTGCGTTTTCTTTGAGAAATTATTTAGCTTCAAGCAGACATACGAGCAAGCCAAATTTAACACTGCCGACATGTTCACCACATGAGTTAGGACGCTTCATGCAAACGAGCTTAACGTCACTCACCGGAAGTCATGCGACTCGCACGGATAATTCGTTTCTTCACTTCACATCTTGCTTGCGTTTGGTCAGTTAGCGTGGAGCGTTAGCCGCATGGGGGGAAATTGCACCTTGCTGCATTTGAAATCAACCAAAATCAATAAAGTGTCAACAAATGTCCTGGTCTGTTTGGTTCTTTGATGCCAAGTGGAGTGCATGTGACTGGCAAACTTATGAAAGTCACACATGCAAAAATGTCGATATTGATGGACAGAGGAACTGTATCAGTAAAAAGTTTGGACACAGTTCCTCATCCTAATGAGTGTCCAACTTTTTGACCGGTAATGAAATACACACGCATACATTACATATACTTGTGTAGTCCGATGTTTGTTTGCCAAGACTGATGCGCAAAATGCGATGAAGTGGTTCGCCTCAGTCGAAGGTTTGAAGACGGGCTCTTCACATTAAAAGCTTTGTTGGGCCTAAACAAGTGTGGATCGATATGCCCGCTCCGGGCAACCTCAAAAACCTTTTTGCTGAACTTTTTCCTCTTTCTCGGACAATCAAGCTGCCGCTCGATGCAAGAGAGCTTGGCTGTGCAGACGTAATCGCTCAGCCACCCCGAACGGCTCGCTTTTATTGTGAAATTTGACACCAAATGTAGGAGGCGAAGTGTTTGTCACTGCTGTGTCGTCGGTGCTCAAACTTTTCTTCCCTCTTGCACTGACTGACGTAGGTTTCTCAATTCTGACTTTACCGTGAAATCCAATTTGCAGGAAGGGAAACGTGCGCCGAACGAATGCGTTAGCTGCTAGATTTCCTCTGTTTAGCATTAGCGAGCTAGCTTCTGATTAGCCACCCCCTAGTAAGGACACATTGGACAAGTTGCAATCAGGATTGGTTGGTCGCTACTGCTACGTGTAAACTGCGTTACAAGGACGTGATTGGCGGTGCTTGTTTGTTTCCGACAGAGGAGCAAGTGATCGCGTGGTTTGTGGCGATGGAGGTGTTGCGGAGGGTTATAGTATGGACGTGCATGGATGGGGCGGCGCCGCAGATGGTTCCCTTCCTCCAGGTGCGTGTCACCTTTCCGCTCTGGGTTTGGCGCCCATCCTGATCCGGACACGGTCTCCGCCCTCAGAGCGTGACGGGCAGTTTGGGCTCTGGCGACCAGGCGAGCATCCGTTGGCGGCTGGACCAGAACCGCCTGCTGCTTTCCCGAGACCCAAGCGGCATCCTCCTCCAGGTAGCGACCGCTTGCACTTACCTGATTGCCAATGAAGTTGATTTGTTATTACTCATTCGGGTATGGGTCCGGGGAGCATTCCTGGACCTGATTGGCAGTTTACCAGACCGTGACCGCTTTTTGCTTGTCAGAGGCCGGCCTATTGTCCCATCAAACAGCTGTCCGTCAAAGAGGCGGCCTCTGTCCCATTGGACATTCAGCAGAGGGGAGTGGATGTGGGAGTGGCCATCATCCTTCAGTCTGCCGATCAAAGAGTGTTGCTGACCCGACGAGCAAAACACCTGCGAATATTTCCCAATATTTGGGTGTTACCAGGTAAGATCTCTGTCGCCCTCTTGTCCATGGCCACACCTTGTTTTCACCTCCTTAGGGGCCACGCCCACTTTCTCTCACGCTATGCCTTTCTCCTACAGGCGGCCATCTTGAACCGGATGAGACGGTACGTTTTCCCGGACTTGTCAGCTGCCTGGCAACATCCCAGTGTGTTCATGTGTGTCAAGGTTCGGATAGTTACCTGTCAGGAACAAAATAATTAAAACAACAAATGTAGCTTCTCGAGGCGGGTCTGCGGGAGCTGAAGGAGGAAACGGGATTGGCTGTGGAAGCGGAACAATTGCCAAGTGCGAAGTTTCTGGGTGTGTGGGAGGTGAGAGCAGGATAGTGTACGCACGTTTGTCGATCAAATCCAAGTAATCAGACAATCACTGGTGCGTGTCAGTCAGTGTACCCCCTCATGCTGAGCAGAGGACTTCCCCAACGGCACCACCTCGTGGTCTACGTACTGCTTCCCTCAGCCCACACGCACTTGCAGCTCCAGGTAATCTTAATTTGGGCTTCAACAATTATTTGATTCAGACAATCTATCAAGTATTGATTTTTAATTAAAAGATGAATTTTGTGAAAAACACAGAAAATCAGTCTGCTTTGAAGGAGAACTACAGAAAATGCAGATTTAGTTTACTTTTAAGGTTTGGAGCAATTTGAAGTGAATGTCTCAAATGGATTATCATAACAGTTGTCGATTCATTTGTCAATTCATGTTTGTGTTAGTTGCAGCCCTGACACTAACCTTAGCTAGCATGCTAACCTGGCGTTGACTGAACATTGGAGCGTAATTGATGATGCGTGTCAATGATGTCATCAGGAGTGTCTGCGCCCCTCCCCCGCTGAGGTGAGCGCTTGTCTGTGGGCTGACGCCCGGCTGGCCGGCGCCTCGGTGGCCGCCGTGGACGGGCAGGACTATTCAGCATCTGAAACGGACGAGCCAGAAGGCCTTCCTGCCTCCGTCAGGTATGGTGCTCGTGACCCCTGATGGAGTGACAAGCACGTGACCCTTGACCCGTGTCCCCTCTCAGGGTGTCCGAGGTGTCCCCTGATGGCGTACTGAAGAACGGCGCCCTGCCCGTCTGTGTCCTCTTGCGCCGCGCGCCGCCCAGGGGGCCCGACGTGGAGCGAGTCAGCGCAGGGACCAAGTTTGCCCTCAACCTTTGGCTCAAGACGCTCCGACCCAGCCCAACACTATTGCAGTCATGATGTCATTAGACATGTCTGAGTCCCAACAACCCCCCACTTGCCATTGTGTAAATATATGTGTATTGTGCATCAAAAGTGGACTTCATTTGTCACAATGTTCCCAAATACAAGTTGTAATTGAGTTGTCAAAATATCTATTAACCTTTACACGACTTTGTGCTTCTTGACTTTCAATGTATTTGATTAAAATGTATGTCTGCAATGTTTCATGTCCTTCTACAATCAAACACAGACAGACTCACAAACAAGCACAACACAGACTGGCGCGCACACATACTGACCAATCCTTGGGTGGACGGGCAGGTACAAGTTAACAGAGGGACACAAAACGCAATTGACTTTCTCCTTGCTCTACGTCGTCGGCTTGTTTAGTCACTTTTACTTTGTTGGGCACAAATAGGAAGCAGTTACTCACTTCCTGTAACGGGAAAGATGGCGGCGCCCGATGAGCTGTTCGTGTGGGAAGGAGATTGGGGGCTGCCGTCCGTCAACAGCGACTGCTTGGTGCTTCTGGTCGGTTCGTTTTTGATTTTGGGGTCGTTTTGTGGTTGACGTTAGTTGCGTTTTGTGGCGGCGGCGTTCACGATGCCATCTTTGCATGCTAACGAGAAGAGACGGGATATACTCGGCGGTGCGACGGAACAAACAAGTGCATGATGTCAAGACTGCGCGTCAGAGGGCGACATAAATTTATAAGCAACGTCCTCCAACTATTATTGTTTTATTTTAATTGAGCCTTTTTGTAACCAGGTAAGCCCTGAATTAACAAATTCCCGTTTGCGTTGTCGATCTGGCTGCAGACAGCAGAGTAAAACAAAATAAAAATGAATGTAAATGCATACGTCTTACTATACAATTTGTGGAAGTTACATATTACATATTTACACCGCAGCATTTCGTCACTCGAACGACACGCCCAACTGCCTCACTCACTTTTTTTTTTTTTTAACCAAAGTCAGATATTTTGAGGAAATGATAAATCCATACTTTAGTGCAGTTCCAAAATTGCCCATCTCAAAGACAAAGGATGAGTTTGGAATTTGTGACAAATGATGAGTTAGGAATTTGTTATTAGCATGACGATGTGATGAATAAAAGATTCATAAAAGCCCGAAAACAGGTGCACCTTTTTTTTTAACAGTGTCCCTTTCAACTTTCAACGATAGACTATTTGAGCTAGTTGGAATCCATCCATTTTCTAATCTACTTATCATAACAAGGGTCTCGGCCGTGCTGGAGCCTATACCAGTTGTCTTCGGGCTGGGCCAGGTGGGTGGGGATACACCCTGATCTGGTTGCCAGCCACTCACAGGGCACACAGAGACAAACAACCATTCGCGCTCGCAATCACACCTAAGGACAATTTGGTCGTGTTTTTAGAAGATGGCGTCTGTTTGTAAATGTTGTGCCGTGTGTTCCTGACAGGCGTACGCTCAATTTTCCGGCGCTCCCCTCAAAGTTCACAAGGTGTGCAACCCGTGGAGATGTCCTGGAGGTGAGAGACAGAGACAGAGACAGAGACAGAGAGAGACAGACTCCTTCTAACTCCCACGCCTGCCGACAGAGGGCGCCACTTCACCTCTTCTTTCCCTTTAGGCGCCATTCCCGCGCTGAGGACCGCCCATAAGGAGGCGCTGTGGCGACCCTCTGACATCATCATCCACCTACGAAAACAGGCACGTAACAAAATACCTCCCGTACTGAATGCACTGCGGCGATTTAGACGTGATTCAGGTCAGCAGCAAATGTTGTCATATCCGCAACAATGATTGCTGTTCCGAATAAGGCAGAATATTAGAAACGGTTATATGACACACTCGTTTTAGATGCACAATGATAAGAATTATTATATCTTATTATTAAGATATAATAATACAAAGATATAGTTGTTATATCTTTGTCATTCAAAAGCCAACATCAGCATCTTCACAGTGTTTAATACATACAGTGCTGTGAAAAAGTAATTTTCCCCATTTCTTTTTTTTTTTTTGCATAGTTTCCCTTGAATGTGTAAGATCCTCAAACAAATGTAAAGTCCCAACTGTAAATGCGGCCTTTCTTTCCATCAGACAGATGTTGAGGGCTTTTCAAGATGTTTGTTTTGTTTTCAAGAATGTCAGACATCTTGGAAGAGGTTCTAGTGACATTTTCCTGCCGTGTCTCCTTCTTCATAGTGGTCCTGACCCACATTTTCCTCATCGGACCCCCACCCACCCATCCACCCACCCCAATGCACCGATACTTCTCCCGGCAGCTGGAAGTCATTAACCAGCATGCTCGTAATATAAGTAGGGATGTGGGTGGGTGCGATTTTGTTGATCACATGCACTTTGAGGTGAATCCATCCCATTATGAGAGCAGCCATGTGTCCCGAGCGTAGCGAGGTGACTCAGAGGGGAAAAGCATATGTTGGTTGTTGATGGTGTTGTCATGACGACCTCGATTCTTTTTTTCGGTGTCCTTTTTCAGAAGTACAACGCAGACTTTGACCTCTCGGCCAAGGAGGCCGCAGACAGCCTCGCCTTCATTGCACTCATCCAACAGAAACTCACACCGGCCGTGGTGCGTGCGTGTGCATGCGTGTGCCTGTCTGTGTGTGTGTGTGTGTGTGCGTATGACAATTTTCGACTCGTGCGTTGCAGTTATACGCACTGTGGGTGGAGCCCAAAAACTATGTGGAGGTGACGCGGCGCTGGTACGCCGAGCACATGTCCTTCCCGCTCAGCTTGTTCCTGCCGGGCCGCATGCAGCGCCACCAGCTGGATACACTGCGGCTGCTGCGAGGGGATGCCAGCCTGGAGGCTAGCGAGGAGCTGGAGAAGGAGGTGAGCGACGTCCACGCGGGCGTCTTGCCGCAGCACTTTCCAGCCTCTTGTATATTTGTGGAAAAACTTATGCAGTGGAACATCATCATCATCAGCAGCAGCAGACGTTTGCCTTTTTCTCGCTTGGCCCACACGTGGCCGTCAGCTCGCTCCTTTTAAAAAAAAAAAGGCCGTGCTAGCTTGCTAGCCAAGATGAAGCAGCACTGCCTGTTAGCATGTAGCACAGGACGCATTTTGTTTTATTTGCTTTGGAAGTCAAGTCAACTTTCTTTGCGGGGCTGGAAGGCCTTCAGACAAATCTAGCCCATGACCCGCCCACCACAACTTCAACTTATGTGATTTTTCTCGCTAAACTACTTGTTGATTAACTTGATCATCAATAAATTGTTGCATGTCTAGCAGCTTGTTTGGAAAACTTGTCCATGTGCAAAACCTGAAAAATAGAAAGGAAGCAAAAGAATCACTTCAAGTTTGGAAATGTGGACAATATGGCCGCTTGTATTGAAAGAGCACATGGCTGAGATGATGATGATGATGCCTGATGAAGGTGATCGTATTTTGCCTTCCAGTTGTACGGTGACGCCACCGACTGCATGGACCTGCTGGCGCAACGACTCGGAACGCAAAAGTTCTTCTTTGGAGACTCGTGAGTCCATCACTGCTACGATAAACATCGTTGACTGTGATGACATTCATGACGGCCAATGATATCCGCGCATGTTCCCCAGGCCTTCGTCTCTCGACGCATTTGTGTTCGGCTGGCTGGCTCCAATCCTCAAGTGCAAACTTCCCAGCGGAAAACTGCAGCAACATCTCAAGTCTCTGGACAACCTGCATGCGTTTTGCACCAACATCCTGCTCATCTACTTCCCAAGTCAGGACACGCCCCACCTCCGTACGTTTCATGACCGCTCGCGTCGGCAACGCCGCTGACCGCCGCACCTCTTTTTCTTTTTACCCACCCACAGATAACGGCGCTCCCCGGGCTGGCCGCTCGGACGAGTGCCGGGACCCCGAGCACGTGCCCAACCGACGCACCAAGCAGTTCCTGTCCGCGCTGGCGGCGCTGGGAGCCATGTTGTCCTATGCCTTGCTCACCGGCATGGTGTCCGTCCAGCATGGCCACAAGGGGGCGGTGGAGCACAGCGGACTTTCGCACCCCCACCAAGACGATGACGAAGACGACTGAATTCAGCGACCGCTTTGGGTTTTTCCTCACGTTTCCTTAACATTTGGCAGCTGTGTTTTGTCTGCCTTTCTTCCACATTTCACTTCATCCACCTTTCTTGGGTTTCCTCTCTTTCTTTGTTTCATCCATGCTTTCCTCCGACCTTCCTTCCTGCTTCCTTCATGTTGACACGGGAATGGCCATGAATTAAAAAAAATAATTTTTTTTTTTTTTTGCTTTTTGAAATATTGACAATAAAGCTCATGAGAGCTCCGCCCATCAGTCTGGACTCCAGCTGCACGCATGACACCAAAGCTGAGGAATGTGTGTGTGTGTGTGTTTAAACTAGATAATCTGGAAGTAGTTTGCTGTTGAGCTTTGTTAGGTGATGAAATAAAGGCCTCGGCCCATGCTGAGAACACTTATTATGGCAACAATGGTTTACAACAAACACGCGTTTTCACAACAACACGTGCACACACACACACACACACACACAAGCTTCTTGGGGAGCCCTCGAGTTGAAGTCGAGTTGACCTCTCAACTCTGGTTGAAAACGTAGTCACGTGATGAAGATGCACTACATACTCACCACAGCGTGTAACGTCATCGGACTATATTTTTCCTCTGTTGCCCGCATACATACACACAAAAAAGACTTGCTCGTCGTGACGTCATGTTTTCCAGCCTGGGCCGGCACTCCGGGCCGCTACTGGGTCTTTTTCCATTTTTTTTTTTTCTGCGTCCGCGGCGCGTGTGGGCCCGCCCTCTTTCCCGTCCGTCCCTGACTTCCGGCCGTCCACGCGCTCCCGCCACTGTGGTACGCACGCCCGCGGCTGGTCGGCGTCAGAGCGCGCCTGCCTGTGAGCTGGAGAGGATGAAGATGATGACGATAAAGAAGAAGATGATGACGATAAAGATGGAGACGATGACGTTTGTGCTGTCAGTGATTTTGCTGAGCACCGCGGCACAACTTCCAGAGCAGCAAGGTAACACACCTTTCACTTTTCAAGTTCTTCCTCACCACGTCACTAACTTGATTGACAGCAGGGATTTAGGGGGCGTGGGGTTGAGGGGACACTAACGATATTAAGCATGCACTTTATCACTTTAAGTAGTATCTCCAAAAATTGTCGTTCTCTACCAAAAACTACCGAAAATTATTGAATGAAGAATGTTTTTTTTATGGAAGCATATTGCTGCCACAAAAGGAAAAAAAAGTTCAACATCACATTGGGATATAAATAAAATGTTCGAATGTGAAAAGTTTCATTGGGACCTCTGGCGAGTTCCTTGCTGCGTCACTATGCCACTCTTTGATGATATTATCCATCAATATATTACCAACTGACCAAGTGCTACAAAAGACGACATGCATGTACCTACATCAGACTCCGACAGTCATCTGAAGCGGACTGCAGTGCTTTGTTTTGGTTTTGCCCAATGCTGAAGTCAAACTTAACATGTCTTAATGTGATAACTGATGACGTTTTTGTGTCAAATTTATCGCGCTATAGAATGGGACATTCAACATTTTTACTGTTGAGCAGGAATGTGCTTCCGTAGTGTAGCACATGCATGTGAACTAAAAAAATGATACCGTTTTTTGTTTGTTTTTTTGCAAAACGAGCAGCTCAAGATCAAATGCAAATGTGTTGTTCTTAAAAGTGGACGAAAACAGAATTCTACTTTCAAAATGTAATGGACTTGAGAAAAAAAACAGACTATGCATTTCTAAAAGCTTCGTTACAATATTTGTTAATATTTAAATGTAAAATATTTTTATTTGATTGCATTTCACGTTTTACATGAAAACGTAAGACTTTTTCTTTCGGGGAACAGTGGGTGAGGATTCTTTTTCGTACCACTAGAGGGAGCCCAAGTACCTGCACCACTCTGGCAATCACTGCACACTACATCAAACAAACTGCTCACCGAACATCACTCGTATGGTATACAAAACTTTGAACCAATGATTTTGAAAGCAAACGCCACAAGTTGTAACGAGTGAAATGATTGTAAATGTTGTTCTGACAATGCGAGACCGCCAATAAATCTATTTGAAGAAGCCACGCTCCACGGGGGCAACAGATCCGGCTCGCGACGATGACGTTGCCGAGCGGCAGCATCCCCAAGGTAACCGTCTCGTCTCCGGTCAGTGATGGACGTGCTGAGTGCTCACGACTCCAAGCGTGCGGGCGAGTTTTGGGGCAGTCTGAGCGCACCGGGCGATCTCTACGTTGCGGCGGCCGTTCGCCTGCCGCCCAAAGCGGGCGGCGTCCTCCTCGGCGTGTACGGCAAGCACGACAACAGGAAGTACCTGGAAGTCGCCGTCGTGGCCAAGATCAACAAAGGTGCCCAACCACTTGCTCCTTTTTTCGTCACCACTTCTTGTTTTTCTTGACAGCACTTCCTGTTTATTTTCACCACTTCTTTCTCTTCAGACCGCTCCCTGTTAGTCGTAAACAATTCGAATTTGACTTCCTGTTTGTCCTAAGCACTTTCTTTTTGTCTTGATGACTTCCTGGTTGTTTTGAGACAACGTTGTATTTGTCCTGATCACTTCCTGTGTGCACGCAGTGTCGCTCCGCTTCTGGCGTGCATCCGACGGTAAGGTTCACACGGTGAACCTGGCGAACGCCAACGTGTCGGACGGACGCCGCCATTCACTGGTGTTGCGCCTGGGTGACCTGCAGCGTGCCAGCATGAGAGCCGAGCTCTACGTGGACTGCCGATTGGCCGACGCGATGGAGGGCGTGCCCCGCCTGACTCCCCTCCTCTGGGAGGCGGACGCCGTGGAGATCCGACACGGACAGAAGGCGTACGCACGCGCGCAGGTACACCTGGCCACGCCTCTTCGCGGCTCTAATGAATATTCATGAGACCATGTGACCAAAGCTCCCTGTCCGTGATATGAAGCTGTCCCTCATCATATCGTGGTTCATTTTTTGTGGTCTCGCTTTTTCATGGATTTTCGCACAAATCTAATTATACTGCGGATAAGCGCTCAGCTAATGCATGGATGGATGGATGGATAATTTTTTTTTTTTTTTTGCTCTGTCAAAAGATTTTGCGCATCATTTTTTTCCACATGGACTAATGTCACTGGAACGCACTGGCACCAACATGCATACTAGTTAACCTGAATTAACAAGATTAACATTCATTGCCTGCCTCCCACATCACTCATCAGGCCAGGCCACGCCTCTTAAAGCCACATGCCCCTTTTGACACAGAGTTGAGCCACTTTGCTGCATTTTATTTTATTTTTTCAAATAGCCTCACTTAAAAATGAGGATACTGAGTCATTTTCAGGTACAGAAATTTGGTGCATTACTAATGAAGACCGGACATTTGATCCACAGTAACAAATAGCAGGAGCACTCTATAGTGATTGAATGAATGAGTAGTGATTGGGGAATGACGAATGACGTTGGCCGGCTGTTTCCGGGTCAGGGTGCCGTAGAGTCCCTGCGAGTGGCGCTAGGGGGCAGTGTGGCCCAAGCCGGCTCCCTGGTTGACTGTCCCTTTCAACGTGACTCCGCCCATAATTTAGGTGAGTGACCCGTACCCGGTAGGTCACATGACTCCCGGCTGCCGTTCTTGAACTGTAACGTTTTATGTCTGCAGCGAATGGTGAACTGCACGCCATCCTGGGTGAGTGCGTCCAATCCGTAAACGATCGCTTTGAACGCTGACGATGTCATCTGGTGACTGAGCTTTACTTCCTGTCAGCTGACCACGCCAAAGCGCTGATTGGTCAGATGGTCCTCTTCAATCAGATGCTGGGCGAACTACGACAGGATTTCAAGGAGCAGGTGATGTTGCACACTCACACAAATACATACACTTACACATATGTACATGCACGCATACACTTGTTCACACATATACAGGCATAACAAACACACTTTTTTTCATTACTCACGTGAACAAATCCACACGCATCCAGGTGAAGGAGATGTCTTTGCTGAGGAACACCATCCTGGAGTGTCAAGTTTGCGGTGAGTGTGATATTGTGAGCGTGCTCCATCTGACACCACTGAAGCTGTGTGTGTGTGTGTGTGTGTGTGTGTGTGTGTGTGTGTGTGTGTGTGTGTGTGTGTGTGTGTGTGCATGCGT
>CAAKHF010003107.1:1949-15872 GCA_901007745.1 Hippocampus kuda
GGGGGGGGGGGGGGGGGGGGGGGTGATCCCTTTTGATTTTTGTCTGTGGGAGCGGAATGGGACAGGAGTGCAAATCCACTCGAGTCCAGGTGTCCTTGCTACATTTTAGCCGCTAGCTGCAAAATAGCAGGCGTGAGGTGGAGCATTTCGAGAGGAGCCCAATTTGGAGAGGTCGACAATGATTGGGAGCGCTCACAAGTGTGGGCTCGCGGCGGGGGGGGGGCGCCAATCATAACGTGGCCGAGCAAAAAGTTGCGGGAGCCGCCCAAAATTGCGCGGCGCCTTCCCATTGACTCGCTATGCAAGCGTGCCACACAAAAGACTCGGCTCGCGTCCGCAGCCAGCGTCCGATTGGGAGAGCGGCCTCCTCACCTTTGGCAGCCGCCGGCGAACGCCGGCGAGGGAGTGCAGAAAATCTGGAATCAAACCACCCAATCTTGTGAGCGTGTTGTTTTGGTGGATGCCATGACATCACTTCCTGTGCTCGCAGGTGTACCTGGGAGCTCAACTTCAGCGGATGGAGCTGGAGAACCCCAACTACGCTCTGACAAGTCAGTGCGCACCAACCTCGGCTTTTTTCCATTTCACCACTCGTGGCTTTGCTTGAGCTTTCGCGTTGCTCATCGCGTTTGGTGAGCTAGCTAGAGCGGCGCAGCTCGCCACATGCTCGCTCGCTCGCCTTTCGGGATGGGTGGCGGTTGCCCCGACAAACGCCCAAATCAGTCCCGCTCTCACATGCACACTCACATACTTGCGCTCGCTCGCTCACTCACTCTCCAAATAGTCTCCCTTTTGCTCTCGCCCCCTCACCCACGCTCGATAGTTTTGTATTCATCGCCAGAAGGTCTACGGCTAACCCCCCCCCTGCCCCTCAGGCGGCGTGATGTTTCCAAGATGGCCGTCTTTATTTGGACGTGCCTGTCCGGGCCGTTAAACACGCGGCTGACAAAGTGCCGCGGTTGTCGAAGGAAGCGGCCGTCTTCCGGGAGCTTCTGCTCCCCGGGACCCTTGCGTCATGGCCACGGCGGGCGGGTGGGCCCGCGCCGGCACGCGGTTGTGATTTGGCCGCCGACAGCTCGACGGAGCGACCCGTCGGCACCGCCTCCCGTTTTGCCGACTCAAGAATCCGCCCATCCAAATGATCCACCGATAGCTAACGTGATGGCTCGTCCCCCAACCTGAGATTGCAACGAATCTCGAGAGCCCGCCCGCCTCCTTTGGCCTTCTTTCAACGGCGATTCGAGACGCGAGAGGTCGGAGTTCGGAGAGAGCGAGCGAGAGCGCGCTCCAATTTGGAGAGGTGAAGGTGGCGCGACTGCCGTGCGTGTGCGCATCCTTCAATGGCGCCGGCGCTTTTAACGACTGAGCCTGAGAAAGAAAAAAAGAAAAAAAATATGCTCCTGTTGCTTTGCAGCGCACGTACATTCCGTTCTTCTATTTTTAAACCTCACCCTGTTTGGAGCGTCCGTAAAAAGAAGAAAAGACTTTTTCAAAACTTGGTTCACCTTCTCATGAGCTCTTTTGCGACTTCCTCTTGACCCTCTTGAATTTTTCCCTCCTCGTTGTGAATGTCGCAAATTCTTTTGTCCCTTTCTCATCTCAGCCGAGTCCCGTTCACGATCCGACTGACGTTTTGCGGCCGCCCCGTTGCGTCTCCTCCTCCTTTTTGCCCGTTTCCGTCACTTGAAGCGTCTTTTGCGCGCGCTAATCCAGCCACTCGTCACTTTTTCTCATCGTCTGGCCAAGTCTTCTCAAACTCGCAGCCCGGGTGACATTTGCAGGGTGAATTTTTTTTTGAGGGGGGGGGCATACTTAACATGAAAGCAGAAAGCTAGAGTGGCCCCCAGTTTTTTTTGTTTTGTTTTTTTTTCGATGGTGACCGTCTGCCGTCCGCTAGGTCGCTTCCGTCAGATCGAGGTCTTGACCACGGTGGCCAATCAGTTCATCCAGCTTTACGGCCACGTGTCGGGCCAGCCCGTCCAGAACCTCGGCGGCAGCAGAGATCAAGGTAACCCCGGCGACCGCCACCACCGTCGTTATTTTGGGCATGTTGTGACAAAAATCACATGAATGGGAGGGGCACGGGCCATGCCGCCGTCCTGGACAAGCAGAGGGCAAATTGCGAGCGCTCACTGCACTGCGGCCTTGGCCTTGACCGTTTGAGCTGACCTTTGAACCACGTGACCTCGGCAGGAGGAGAGGTGGTCAAGGAGCCTGGGGCGCCCTCGCTTTTCCAGAGGAAGAAATCGGCTCAGAATGTGGCCGACCGTCTGAAGAAGAGCCTGAGCAAGCACAACCTGCTGACGGCCTCGCCCGCCGCGCCGGGCCGGCCGGCCGAGGGGGCGCCGCCCGCCCCTGCCCCCGCCGAAGGGCGAGACGAGGAGGACGCGCGGCCCGCCGACAAGCACGTCCGCAAGAAGGACAGCTGCTCGCTGGCCACCGTCGCCGAGGAAGGCGAGAAGGAGCAACGCGCGCCCCCCCGGTGAGACGGACGCGCGTGATGGCCACGTGTCCGGCCGTGCCTTTCATTGCAAAAAAAAAAAAAAATTCAAAACTCAAGTCTGAGAATCAGGAGCAGCCTCAAAATCCGTCTCGCTCGGGCCATTCAAAAAACAAAAAACAAAAGTCATTCTTGGCAGTGACGTCACGTGTCAACTGACCTTTGGGGTGATTTCTTAAACACCCCCCCCCCCCACCCCCAGGCAAAACGGCGGCGGCGAACCCGAGTCGGCTGAGCCGGCGGCGGCCAGTCGGAGCGCAGATGACCTGCGGGCCCCCGAGAAGGCGCTGGCGCCCACCCTGCTCGCTCAGCTGCGCACGGAGAACGCCGACTCTTTTGACATGGAGGAGGTGCGGCCCGCCGTCCTCGCACATCAGCGCCGCCGTTTGCCCTTCTCAACACTTTGCCACACCCCTTTTTGCCCTTTTTGCCCTTTGTCGGAACATGTTTAGAAGCGGACTTTTGGGGAGAAATATGCGGAGCTATCGATTGATCTCTCTCTCTCTCTCTCTCTGGGTGTCTGTCGATGGATGGATATTGTCTCTTTCTTTGGTTCTCTCATCCAGCGCTCGCCAGATGGAGCTCTTGTTTGTTTTGCTTTCCATTTTGGAGGAACTTTTTCTTCTGTCGGCTTTCTCTTGACTTTTGAAGCCGCTCGCTTCAGACGGACTTGCAAACTTTCTTCTTTTCCTTGGACACCTTTTTCGTCTTCCCGTTCTTGTTTTGCCGTCCTAAAGTGAGTCGTATCTCCTCAGATTCAGAGTAACGAAGGCGAAGCTCTGCTGTCCCGAACGTCCAGAAGCTCGGGTGAGAAGTCGCCGCAGAGAATCTCTTCTCCTTGCGTGTGTGTGTGTGTGTGCGCACGCGCGTGCCTTACGTGTCATTCCTGACAAGATTGAGGCTCGCGAGCGGCAGCACGGCTGTTAGCTTTCACTTTTGGCGGCGGCCCCCCCGAGCTGATCGCCGCCCGTTTTCCCCCCGGCAGACCTGCTGCGGACGACGAGCCAGCAGTCGGACAGCAGCGGCTTCGCCGAGGAGACGTCCTCGCTGGACGCCGCCGGCAACCTCAAGGTGGACCCTTTCGTTGTGCGCTGCCGTCGCTGGGATACTTTGGGGGGGGTTGCCTCGCTGCGAGGGGACGACTGGGCGTCGCCAAGCCCACGTTTGGCGAACAAAGCCCCCAAAAAATGGTGACAATCGCGCGTTGCGGTTTCTCGACTGCATTTGTCATCAACCGGTCATGGGAAAAGGCGTCGCTTCAAAAATGACAACGCCCGTTTCTCAATTCGCGGCTTCCGCTTTCATTTCACCCCATTTATTGTATGAAAGTCAAAACAATCACTGACTTGACGTCCGACTTGAATGTCGAGAGGATGTGAAAGGGTTTTTTCAGCAATTCTTGACGCGATTTCAACTGCTGTTGACGTGTGTTCAGGTTCAGGAGAGCAGCGACAGCTGTGACAGCGAAACCACGGTGACATCACACCCCTCGCAGGACGTGACCACGCCCGTGGCTCTGAACCAGCCGGCGTTCGACTTGCCCGACGTGCAGACCGAGGAGTCGCCGCCACCCGCTCCCTGGGCCGGGGCGGCGACCCGAGAAGCCCGGAGTTCCCGGAAGCGGGAAGACGATGGAAAAGGCCATGAAGAGTCCGAGCCGGTGCCGCAGTACAAGGCCCACCAGCTCCCCAAGAACCTTGCGGCGGGAGATGACGGCCCAGAACCTCGGCAAGATCCCAAACAAGAAGATGCCCAAGCTTCTCAAGATGACACCCAGAAGGATCCGCCGCCCTCGGATCCGCCGCCCTCGGATCCGCCGCCCTCGGATCTGCCCCCCTCGGATCCGCCCCTCTCAGATCCGCTCTCGGATCCGCCGCCCTCGGATCCGCCGCCCTCGGATCCGCCCCCCTCAGATCCGCCCTCGGATCCGCCGCCTTCGGATCCGCCGCCCTCGGATCCACCGCCTTCAGATCCGCCGCCCTCGGATCCGCCCCTCTCAGATCCGCTCTCGGATCCGCCGCCATCGGATCCGCCGCCCTCGGATCCGCCGCCCTCGGATCCGCCCCCCTCAGATCCGCCCTCGGATCCGCCGCCCTCGGATCCGCCGCCTTCGGATCCGCCGCCCTCGGATCCGCCCTCGGCTCCGCCGCCCTTGGAGCCGCCGCCCACAAGCTCGAGTTCGCTTTCCTCGGGTCCCGCGCCGTCAGCTCATGCCTCAGGTCTTCAAGCCGCGGCACCCCGGGCTCACCCTTTCCGTCTCCCTGCCTCGGACTCCCCCGTCCTGAGTGCGCTGACTCGCGTTAAGCAGCGTTTGGGTGACGCGGGCCCGCGCTCGAGCCGAAGGTGTCCTCGAAGCGGTCTTCCCTTGCAGAGGTCCTCTTCCCTCCCATCCTCGCTGCCGTCCCCCAGCAGGGTGGTCTCGTCCGTCAAGGTCCAGTTGGGGCCGGACCGGGCCTTCTGCAGTCAGCCCCGCTACGCCTTCCGCTACGTCCAGGAGCCCGACGACGAGCCGGAGCGCGCCGACTCGCCCACCTGCATTTCCACCCTGGTGATCCAGAACGCCGCCACGTCCGACGACCGAGCCGCCGCCGCCGCCGCCGCGCCGCGTCCCCTCAAACGCTTGTCCCGCTCGCTGAGATGTGCCAGCCCCCCCGCCGAGGTGCCCTGGACCAGCCAGAGCGTCCCGGATCTTTCGTCCGCTCGGGAGCCGCTCGGACACCATCGGCAGGGCGGGACCCCGCTCCCGGGACAAGATGTCTTCCTCTCCCCGAACCCCAGCCCCAGACCGCAGACCCCTTTGTCCGCGCCCGTCTTCAACCCGTCGCTGCTGTACGCCACGCCTCCGCATCCCTACGCCAGCCTCCCCAACCTCCTCCAGCCTTATTCCAACCACTTCACCTTCACCCCGCCTCCTTTGGCTACGCCTCCCCACTACGCCAGTCTGTGGAACCTACCTATGGGAACTCCCCCCATGCACCCGTACCACGCCGGCAACTACCATACGGCGCACCCTTTCGTGGCCCCGCCTTACCTGGGTTACCACGGTTACGACCCCAGCCCCTTCCCCCCGTTGGCTCCGGACCCCGCGGCGCATTGGGGTGGCGCACTCCCGGGTCAAGGCCAGAGTCCCGGCCCCCACCACGGTCTCGGGAATAGCCCTAACCCTAATCTGGGTCACAGCCCCTACCCCGGCGCTGGCAACGGCCCTCATCTGGGTCACGGTCTCGCTCACAGCCCCTACCTAGGTGTCGGCCCGGGAACCTACCCGGGTCTGGGCCCGGGTCTCAGTCCCGGTAACGGCCTGCACTTGGGTTCGAGTCCGGGTTCCGGTCAGGTGTTGTCTGGGACGGAGATGCAGCTGAGGAGGGTCCTCCATGACATCAGGGGGACCGTTCACAATCTCAACCAGGTTGGTTGCTGCTCCAAAGTCCTCACGTTCGGCTTTGGGACGTTTTTCTGGTGCATTTTAAGTGAAGTTCCAAAGGAAATTGAAATGCCAAACGTAACTCTTTCAAAATTGCAGAAGGAATTCTGGCAATTGCCATTTTGCTATTTTGAGGGGGGGGGAGTTATTCCAGAGAAACAGGAACTTGTTCGGCATTCTGTTCAAATAAAGCAGCTCTAAAATGTCGACACGCACGCCCCCCGTTCTGGTGCCACGTTGTCAGCCACTTCCTCATGATCTCAGGGTGTGCACACTTATGCAATTCTCACAATTAGCGCTTTGAAATGATTGATTCATTGATGCCATATGTCTCGTGTTGAAAGGGGGTGTGCCGACTTTGGATATGTCTCCCCCTGTTGGTCTTTGTTCCCAAGGCGTGACCTCTTGAAAACTTTTGTCTTCCGGCACAGCAGCGCGTCAACGCCTCGGACGTACGTCCCGAAGCCCCCCGCCGCCAGGTACGCGCCCGCGGTGGCGCCGCCGCCGCCGCCCTTCCGCGCCCCTTTGCCTTTTCCTCCCCCGTTTGACCTTTGCCCTCCAGGACCTGGACGAGCTGCGGCAGAAACGGCGCAGCCTGGCCGCCTTCCGGACGCAGATGCTCCAGCTGGAGCTGTCGCTCGTCCGCCAGCAGGCGCTGGTCTACAAACATCTGAGTCCCGCCGACAGGTACGCTAACGCTTAGCCTTCGCCTTCGTGTGGGCGAGCGTGTCTGCGTGAGTCGCGTCTCGTAGGTGTGTGTGTGCTTGTCCATTGATGCGTGCGTGCCTCAGGCTGGAGGTGGAGCAGCTGGAGTCTCTGCGGTCGGCCGTCAGAGACGAACTGCTGGCGTTGGAACAACAGCTGGAGGACAAACTGATGGAGCTGACACACGACGCGGGGCCGCCCAAGGTAAACACTCCCTCCACTCGCACGCGCAGCTACAAGGACAGCCACGCAGCTGATGCACGCCTTGTTGCTCCTCCTCCTTCTTCCCCGTCAGGGCGTCGGCACGGACGAGGCATCGGCCAGCTCGGCGCTGCGTGCCGTGGAGCCGGTCAGTAGACGCGCCCGACCGACACACTCTTGACTTGTCGTCTGTGCGCTCGCTCGCTTTGGATTGGGCACCACACTCCTGACACTGTTCATCCCGTGAGGGAAGTTAGACAAGGGGGGGGGGGCAGTTTGCGGAAAATCCATCTCTCGTCTCGATGAAAGGATAGGGAGAGGGGCAAAGATTTGGTGAAGGTTTGCCCCCCTCTTGGCATTTGGTGTTTTGCATGGAAGGAACTCAGGCCCACAATCGGCATGCTTGCGCAGGTGTCGGACCTCCTGAGGGAGCAGTTCCTCCTGCAGTCAGAGCTGAGCGACGAGCGGCACGCCGCCTCCTCGGCGCCCCCCCTCAGCCCGGGGCCGGGCGCCGGCGGGCACCCGCACGGGCCCGCCGTGTACCGGGCGTCCATCAACATCACCCCGGTGCCGCCTCCTCGCCCCGATAGGCGGCGGGACGAGGAGGGAGCGGGCGGCGAAGAGGAGGTGCCGGGGGCGGGACGAGGCCACGGCGACGCCCTGCACCGGCTCATCGCGGAGGTACGCGCTCTGAGGTCAAAGGTCAACATGGACGGAGAATACTCCGGAACTCATTTTGCATCTTTCCATCATCACCTTTCATTGAAATCGAGTTCTTTGGGGGGAGTGGGAGACGTCCTCGTTGATTTTCAAATTGGATACAAGCATCGTTTCTGTATTGTCAGCAGGAGAAAAAAACCCAAACGTGCCGTTGTTGTGCTTTAGGTCGGTGAGAGCGTGACACAGGAAGCCATCTTTAAGGAGCCGTCGGCAGCCAACGGGGCGCCCCGCCTGTAGTCCGGCCGGCGCGTCCGCAACCCCGCGGGAGAGCAACACTGAACGTCGACGACACTGCGCACCGCCCACCAGCCGACGGCAAAACCAGCACCGAGCGACCAGCGAGCACTTTCACCTTTCCTTTGGTTTGCTTCAGCCTTGAACACTAACACCCCACAAGCACAAGCCGTCTTGACGTCAGCGGGAAGCATACCTGCTCGTCGCACCAGCGCCGGCCGGGACCGCCGTCGGTCAACGTGACCCGAGCCTGTCGTTATTGGGATCAAAAAGTAAGACCGGGAGCAGCTTGCTGGACCTGCAAGTGGTGAGCCGCTCCTCAGGATCGGTACCAATGCATCGAACCGAAACCACTGACCGGGACCTCTTCTGTGCAGCAGCGAGTAGGGCCAGCCGGCTCCAGTCAACAGGGGGGAGCAAGTCAGACCTGGACCGCTAATCAGAAAATCAGATCAGTAAACACAACCGAGCCCTGTAAGAAGAAACAATTTGCCAAGGCTCCGGGACCGGACTCGGTCAGCAAGACCGGGACCTGAAAGTGGGAAGAGTGGACCCGGTCGCCAGGACCAGAATCAGAACCGGCAAACGTGTCTTCAGAAAATTGGACGAGGAACCGTAGAAGCCAGGACCGCTCGGACCTTGGCACGTCAAAGACCATAGACCAGTACTCTAACAGCACTCTGTTTTGTTTTTTTTTTGTCTTGTTTTTCATGGGAAAGATGATGTGCGTGAGTAGCGAGAGAGCAAATGTGTGTCTGCACTAAATCGACGTTTCCACAAACACACTCCGGCATCGTCGCCGTCACGCTTGAAAGGAGTTTGCGCGTACCGCCGTCAGCCGCGAGCGTCCTTTTCGCTGCACTGTGGGTGGTGTTCAAACACGACCGGTGAGAAAAGCTCTTTGTTGTTTGCTAACAGGCTTACCAACATGCTATTGATAAGTTTGTGGCTAGGCAGCTACCGCGAAACAAAAATGAACGTTCCTTGCCATGTTGCTAATCTATCGCCGTTGTTGATTTTGTACTGAGCCGGCCGTGTTGAAATCACATGCTACATGTAAGCTAAGGAGACATTGAGCAAATCTTTTGTTGACTAGTGTGCGTGCTAGCAACATGTCAAGGCTTGGCAAATTGAGTTAGCTTGCATGCTAACCGAGCAGCTAGGGAGGCCATTTATTGATGGCGTGGTTTCTTTCCAGACATTTTTTTTATCATCAGTCAGAAGATACAGTTCAGAGGGGAAAAAAAGGGATGTTCGCCAGTTCGCTAATCAATTAGCATCATCTGTTTTGTGCCACATTTCTGAGCTATCTCACCGTTATTTTATCGACACTATGTTCATAGCTACGTGGTCAGCTAGTGTGCGAGTGGCAGCTGCGGCTAAAATATCAACGGACACGTTTGTTATTGGTGGGAATGTTGAAGTCCAGGACGGGCTGAAAGTGTTGTTGTGCGGCCGGTGTGCGGATGTTGTCAAATGAGGCGAGCATTGTTCAAGGTTAAGGAATGTGTGAAATAACCAAGGTTGAAACGTCACTCCGTGTCCGTCCACCGTCGTAATTCATGAGCAATATTTGGGGGGGGTGACTGTGTGAATCTTTCTCATAACAATTTGGTGGGATTTGCTTTGAAACAAAGCATGCACTCGCGCATCTTTGTGTGTGCCTACGGTCAACGCGGGGACGCCTCACTGGCTAGAAATAATAAAGAAAGATGTATTTATTTTCATTAGAAGTGACTCATGATTATTCTTCACCTTCCGTTTCGATTGGACGTCCCCTCCGAACGGGGCAACGATTGTGGGCCGAAATTGAGCAAGTTTGGGGAAATGAGTTTCCCCGCAGTATTCCGCTCAGCAAAAACAAAAAGGAGTTCCTCGTGTGATCCCTGCCTGAGCAACAAGTGTCAAAAATTGTGGTCCTCGAATTTCTACGGAGCAACAGAAGAAAAAACAAGCCCAAAAAAGGAAGCGGCGGCGGCGGCCTTTACGCCGTCCGTCCCTTTTTGCGAGCAGCTCTGACACGAAAACGAGGGCAACGAGGCTTTTTGGTCACGCCGCGGAAACCGTGAATGACGATGCCAAACGTGGCCTCTTTTGGAGATGGAACAAGGAAGGTGGAAGCGCTCCCATGAGCGGCGTCCCCCTAACGTGCCACAATATGAGCGCATGAAAAGAAGACTCGGCACAACACTTGGTTCGGCGGCCGCGTCTCGCGCGCGGCTTGTTGTCGACACGTCTTGCTAGCTTGCGGGTTCGACGTCGGCGCGTCCGCTCGACGCGCGTGAAAAGGCCGCCGCAGATGGATGACGGAAGCGGACGGCGGAATCGGACAAGCGACCTTTCGGGGCCGCGCGCGATTCAGGCGGGCCCCCGGCGGCCGTTTTCCGCTGCTGTGTGGAGGGAGCTCGGCAAACACGCGAGCCTCCAGCAAACACCAACGCGACCTTTGGTGAGGTCGTTTGAGGTCCACGCCAACGCCGGGCTGAACTCGGACAACATTGCAGCAGTCGCCGCCGTGGGGAAGGAGTTCAAGGACCGGGTCAGCATTTTTTTTTTTTTTGACTATTTACATTTCAACAGAGTAGAGACGTGCACACGACAAGCCGTCTGAGCAAACTTTTTTTACGAGGCCCATCGAGCGACGATACGTTGGCCCGATGAATTGTGCGGGGCAAGTGGCCAAAGGTCAAGGATGAGGCCAAGGATTTGAAATGGCGCTGAGCAGAAAGGGAGAGAAAAGGCGACGCCTGGCAAAAGCGGCCTCGGGGCCACGTCCTCGCGTTCGTGCCTTTGTGTGAAAGCCGAGCGAGCCGGCCGAGGGCCCGTCGGCCGAGCGGCAGGTGACCTTTGGAGGGAAAATGAGCCCGAGAAGCAAGCGTCTCACGGGACAAAGCCAGCGTCCTCTCCAAATGCGAGCGTCCAACATTGGTCCCGTTGGCGCAAACCGACACGGGTCACCGACGGGGCAAAGCGAAGGCAGTCGGCCCGCCGCATTTTGCCCAGCAACGAGTGGCCTTGTTGGAAGCAAGAAGCGGGGATCCCGCAGAACCGGAATCTCGTTTCCCAAACACGCTGCCGAGCTCCAAAGTGGCTCACGGGACTCAAGAGGGATCCCGAAGCGACCCTCGGGGACAACGACGAGTGGTCGCATGAAGGACAATTGAAGCGCCCGCCGCGTGGGGAAAGAACGCGGCGGGCGCTTGATGGGCTGGATTCCCTTTGGTTGGCCGGCCTCGGGCACGCACGAATCCTGTTAATGTTCACCGTGCGGGCGCGTGTTATACAAGCGGCCCGGTGGACGCGTGACCCGCTCGCTCGCCGGGTTAGTCACCTCTCGGCGCGGGGGGCCTCCGCGAGGCCTCTGGGCCCGGTTTGACCCGCGTCCACGTCGGGCCCTCGACTGCACCCGAGTGACTTGGGGACGCTTGCGGCGGCAAAGCGAAGACACGTGCGGCGCGCGAAGGCCGCAAAGGATGTCGGGAGCGCGTGCGCCTGGCGTATTGATTTGTTGGGGTCGAGCGGGTCCACGCGGGTCCACGTGGGCGCATCTCGGGAACACGGCGTTCTCGATCGAACGGGTCCGGCTCGCCCCCGCCGCCGGCCTGATGCTATAAATGGCGGCGGGGGCCGTGGAGTCGCCACCTCGGGTCATTCTCGCTCTTGTCATGAAGATCCTGCTCTGCGCTGTCCTGTGCCTGTGCTTGGCCTCGGCGTGGGCCGACCAGTAAGTCTTTTGCCGACGTTTCGATGGGCTGACCGGTTCCAAGTGGCCCAAACTCGTGCACCTCGGTCGGCATTCGGCGCGGCTCCGCCTGCCGTTTGAGGCCAAAGTCGGGTTTTCCGCAGGACAAGCCATGCGCCTTTGCTCTTGGACGTCTCGCGACGGGCAGAAGGAGAAAAGGCGACGGCGCCGAGCCCTCGCCAACTCGCTCATGGCCCTCGGCGCCGCTTTGGCGGCCTGGCTCGTTCCGTGGTTTTTGTAGCTCTTCCGGGGTGCCGCCAGATGGCACCAAAGGCCTAAAAGTAGCGGCGAGTGTCAGCGAAGGACGTCGGGCCGCTGCCACGTGTTGCGGACGCTTGCCGTTGGCCGGGAAGGCACGTTTCCAAAGCCAAAAATCGCTGGCGAGACATTTCAAGCGTTTGGGGGACTTTTGTTTTTGTACTTATTTCTTTGCCGCATTTGTCGAATGGTGGCGGAAAAGCGCCTTTCTGCAAACAATTTGCGATCAAGAGCAAAAGGTGGCGGATCGGCGGCGACCGTATTTCTCCGCTCGAGGTTGGCCATGTTCCCCAAACGCCAAGGTGACACGTCTTCCTTTTCTCCCACAGCGACGACGACCATGCCGGTGAGTGAGCCTCCGTCTTCTCCTTCTTCTTCTTCCTCTCGACCGTGTTGGCGAATGGCCGACTTAACCAAGCGAGGGTCCCAAGCGGCGGCGGCGGCGGCGGCGGCGGGGGCTGGAGTCACTTGTGGCCTTGTGACGGCGAGCGATGTGCGCAGATGTCCCGGACCGCTGCCTGGGTCTGGAGATGGACGCGGTGACGGTCAGCGAGGAGGGCGTGCCCTTCTTCTTTAAGGGCCGCCACCTGTTCCAGGGTTTCCACGGCAAGGCGGAGCTGCTCAAGGGCTCCTTCCCCGAGCTGGACGATGCCGAGCACCCTCTGGAGCACCTCGACGCCGCTTTCCGCATGCACTACGAGAACGCCTCTGACCACGACCACCTCTACTTCTTCGTGGTACGCGCGCGCGCGCGCGCACGCGGGCTAATCTTTCCCCACGGCCCCACGCCGCAAGTTGCGGCCGGCGGGGCGAAAGCCAGCTCCGCGGCGGGACGCAAAGGACGGCTTGTGCGAACGACGTTGACGGACGCGCGCTTCCTTTGCCCGCAGGACAACAAGGTGTACGCCTACTACAAGCACAAGTTGGAGGAGGGCTTCCCCAAGCTCATCTCGCAGGTCTTCCCGGGCATCCCGGACCACCTGGACGCCGCCGTGGTGTGCCCCGAGCCCGACTGCGAGGAGAACGAAGTCATCTTCTTCAAGGGTGGGTTGGCGGCCGGCGCCCCGATGGGCTTCTGCGCGTGTTCACGGCCTCCCGCCGCCCGACAGAACACGAGATCTACCACTTCCACGTGGGCAACCAGGCCGTGGAGCACCGAGAGTTCAAGACCATGCCCAACTGCACCTCGGCCTTCCGCTACATGGAGCACTACTACTGCTTCCACGGACACCACTTCTCCAAATTCGATCCCAAGACCGGAGAGGTGCACGGCCGCTACCCCAAGGAGGCCCGCGACTTCTTCATGAGGTGCTCCAACTACAGTAAGTGGCTCCGCTCGCCCTCACGCCAGCTCTCGAGCGTCCTTCTGAGGCTGCGCGCCGTTGCAGGCGAGGAAACCGACATGGTGGAGCGAGAGAGATGCAGCCACGTCCACCTGGACGCCATCACCTCCGACGATGCCGGCAACTTGTACGCCTTCAGAGGTGAGCGCCCGACGAGCGGGGCGAGCGCTAGCTGGCCGACGGGGCAAAAAGGACAACGGCGGCTAGGTTGGGGGTGGTGCTTGGGGGCTGCCTAGCAAGCGGATGGGGTCCCGCCCTAGGGCAAGGGTCCCCAACCGCCGGTCCGCGGACCGGTAGTGGTCCGCCGCACAGAAAGAACTTTTTTTTTTTTTATATTTCGAAAGATGTTTTATTTTGAAAAATGACCGGATTCTCCGTGACGTCCGTCTGTGTCACGCTTGACGCACGTCAAGCCACGCTTCGGCGTCACGTGACCGATGACGCTAAAAACAAAAATGAGCCCAGAACAAAAAAAAACTGCTGGAGATCGCAAACGACGGCGACCTTCAAAGTACGTTCGAGACAACCGGATTCAAGTTATGGCCGAAGCTCAGCAGCAGCGAGGGCCGCCGAGGGTCCGCCGAGGCCAAGGGACAGAGAAGGCGTGAACTAGCAAACGATGAGCAAAAAGTCTGCGGCGTTTCCAAAGTGACTCGCGTCACGCCCCAAAACGCGAGAGGTGAGACGCCCTCCGCCCGCGCCGTCCCTAAAGCCGGCCCGCCCTTCTTTGCTCAGGTCACCATTTCCTGCAGAGGGACGGCAACAACGACACGGTGAGGGCCGACACCATCGAGGC
>CAAKHF010003108.1:1556-11997 GCA_901007745.1 Hippocampus kuda
TGTCTCTCTCTTTTCAGCCCCAGTGCTCCAACCCTTGTCGGTCCAGGCTGCATCGGTACTGACCAAATCTCTATTGGAGTGTGACAAGTCAACAGGCTGGCAACCACACGAGCCTCCGACTGTCGCAGTGCAGGTGCTTAGCGCGCACACACGTAAGTGCAAGAATAGCAGAAAGGTACTTCACAAACACTCACTCAGATTTGCAAGGGGGGTAAAAAAAAAAAAAAAAAAGAGAGCGTCCCTGATGAGCTGACTAGCTTCCACATCATCGGCACTCTTCAATGGCAACCACGGGACTGCACTTGAGGCACCGTAAGGACACCATGACCACATGCATACATCCCAACACATTTGTCAAAAGTCCACAAATACTTTTACACAACGGTGGAGCAGCATTGAAGGATTTTCCCACCACTGCGGAGGCAAAGCGGGCAGAGAAAGAGAGCGAGAGAGAGAGAGAGAGAGAGAGAGCAAGTCATGATGAATCACATGATCACCTGCTGAGCTTCAGAGCTTTTCATTCAGGTTGAGCGGTGCACCTCGAGAGCAGGCCCAGTCCTTCCCCTCAAGGCCCCACCCACCCTCCCATCACTCTCAACACCGTCAGCGCCACCACCAGAGCAGATGTCTGCTGTAACCCAGTAGCTCCCTTCGCTGCAGACACATGGAGCCGCCATCTGGACTGGAACGCGGCCCCTCTCCAGATTGGCCAGTGTGGATGTGTGAGTGCATGTCACGGGAAAGAGAGTGTGATAAAATCACGGTTTTGCACGTGCGCCTTTTGTAAAGGCGCACAACGGCGACCAAAAGAAAAAAAAAAAAAAAAAAAAGGCTGCCTCGGAGACAGAAGGCATCCCGCCCATTGATGATACATCTGGGGGCCTTTTACTCGTATTTGGTTGGGGTCACGTGCCATCGCTCAGAGGCGGGTCTGAGGCAGGTGGGACACCCTTCCACGGCTCTGTTTCGACAATCAAGAGCAGGAGAGTCCCAAACGCTCTCGTTCAACAGTTCTCAAAACAGCCAAAGCGCTGAGCCTCATCTCGTCCACCTCTTTTTTTTTTTTTTTTTTTTTTGCACATCACTCAAGATGCACACGGTGGCGTGCTTCAATCTTTGGCCACCGATGTTTGTTTGCGCTAATGGCAGCTCCATGCGCAGGATACTGTGGGTGTGCTTGTATCCATACGATCATACAATAGATGATGCTTTTTTTTTTTTTAATTTACAGGTCATTAACCCATTTAATCCCAAATTTTTAAAAGTCAAAATTTAAAATTTAAAAGTCAAAATCAGGTGTCATTGGAAGCCCTTTTAAGTAATTCGAGCCCTCTAAATGAAATCATTGTTGTCCTTCACAAATGTGACCGGTGGGATTAAATGAGTTAAAGCCAAGCGAGCTAGTCGTGAGCAACTACCGATCTCACATTTAATCCAGTCAGGTTTGCTTTTTAATAGTCAGTAAATGTGATGCGTTTTAGTGCACTGGTGTTTGTTTGTTTGTTAGTTCGTGTTTTTATCCCCCAGATGCCACTCAGACAGAAAGACGGGCGGTGACCGCTAAGACAGCGGGCAACCAAGAGGCTTTGCTAAATCCGCAGAGGACAACAGCAGGAAAAAAAATCGACGCCACCCGGCCGGCGGCGGCGGCGGCGGAGCAAGAAAACAAGACACGCGGGGCGATGAAGAGAAGGACGAGAGAAGCGCTCACAGAGAAACGTCATCAAAGAAAAGAGAGAAGGAATGCAAGGTTGACGGCGGCGCCAGCCCGAGGACAGCACACATATGAAGAGGAACATGGACACGGTAGAATGTTTAATGTTGCTCTAACCATGGTAAGGAAACTGCACTCCATCGCTCTCATGCTTAATCTTCCTCTCCTGCACACTGGCCAAATGGTGCTGCACTGAAAGGCCAAACAGGGGAGAAAGGGAAGAGTTAACAGTGGAAGACGGGGAGGAGAGAAGTGGACGGAAAAGGAAACAGATGGAAAGAGTGAGAGGGGGAGAAAGAGAGGTGGTGGTTAAATCATGGACATTCGGGGGATTTACGCCACAGGCTGCAGCGTCTTCGCTGCCGCGCCGATGTCGGACGGCGGCGTGAGAGCAGGAGGGACAAAAAGACAAAAACAAAAACAGCATTTTGAAAAAGACATCGCGACGAGTGCAACGCTAAAATAACTTCGCTCTACAGTGAGTCCGTTTTGATGCAGCAACAAGAAAATCAAGATGAAAAATAGGACCGACACTTAGTTGTCACTCTTGGTGTCTGCTTTCGGGACTCCCTAAACCACCGGTTGAAGAAATCTGTTCAAAAAATCGTATCATCCAACATAAAAAAAAAAAAAAAAGTCGCATTACTGTCGCCTGACGTTGAAAAGAAAAGCAAACGCACGACAAAAGATTTCCAATTGAATCGCAATTGCACTGAAAAAAGAAAAGAAAAGAAGTTGTTGGGCAGAAGTATCCTGCGGCACAGTGGCAGACACGCGCGGGACTCGAGTCTTTGTCGGCGTGCGACGGAGGCAGACTCATAAAAAGCCCCCAAATCGGGCAGGAGGCGTAAAATCAAGTTGGAGTGTCAACGCTGCGCCAAAGGCTTGGATGGGGAAAGCTTTTGGTCCACTTCAAGTCAGTTCTTTTTATTTGAATCCTTTCTTGAAGCCATCTGGATTTTTTTTTTTCCATTTTAAACAACGTTTTGGATTTTTTTTTTGTTGTTTTTTTACTGGTGTCGAACAAAATGGCACATTTCCGATCAATTCTATTCAGTTTTTCAAAACAAAACGACCGCAAACCTGTCAGCTTGTACTGCCCCTTTTCTTTTCTTCTCCAAAGAGTTTCAATTGGTTTAGGTCGAGGCTCTGGCCAGGCCATTTGAAAGCTAAAAATTCTTATGCTGTTTTTTTTTTAACGTGGATTGGAAGGTGGCATCTGAGGCCGCCAATTACCGGTCCAGTGACCTCCCGCATAGACGAGCTCTCCGCCAGTCTTCCTCCTTCCCGACTACGTCTCTGAACTTAAAACGCCGGCTCGCATCCGACTTTCCGCGACGCCGAGGTCGCAAATAGCCCGAGTTCCACACGAGACGACAGAGGAAACGCCGCCGTCTCGATCCAACGATCGATGGTCTTTTCACGTTGGAGTGAAATCATTCGGACATCGTGACCGCGATCTGACTTGAAGTGGGCCTCACGTCAAAAGCGCGACGAAGCCGCGTCCGGCCGAGGGACGAGGACGGCTTACCTGCATCGACGTCGTTGGGCCAACCGCTGGACTGCGAGCTGCTGCCGGCTGCCGGCGAACGGCCCGAGTAGAAGACGTCGTCCACCGGGCTCTCCATCTCGCTGTCGTCAATGGACTTGCGCTTGTTCGAGCTGAGGAGGAAGACGGATGAGGTCGCTTTGAGTCTCGGTTGCGCTCGAGGCGCACTTGCCCGCTGGCGGTGAAGTGCGGTATCGGTGACCCACGCTCAAGTTCAACTTCATGCCAAGTCAACGCGAGTCCCGATTTTGACTGAACATGCCGTATCGCCTTTCGCCCCGACCACGAGTAAACCAAACACACGAGCTTATGTGATGGCCGGGATGCATTCCGCATGTGACCGCACATTCTTATCGGCTCACACATCTGCCAACAATAAAATACAAGGGGGCAGAAAGCGCACGAGCGCTTCAAATTGCGTGCGTGTGTGCGTGTGACAGCTTGCTTGGCTTTTGTACGAGTGTGAAGAAGGGATCTGTGTTCCATTAGTATCAAGGGAGATATGCTGTGGTGAGTGTACCTCCGTGGGAGACTTGCATAAAGCTCCATTTCGGTCCTGCAGCGTAAGATGAGCAGGAGAGGACGAGGAAAAAAAAAAAAAAACAAGACAGCCAAACAGCAGACAGAATGACGGATGGAATCGGTCGGTCAAATGAAAGGAAATGAGAAGGATTCATGATGAAGGAGGAAGAACGGGGAGGAGAAAGCACAAGTGAAAAAGCGGAAACAAGCTCGGCAGGCACAAGAGTACAGTCGAATTCGGATGTCGCGCAATTCGGAAACGCTGAGGATTGCTCCGCACGCTTGAAGGTGTTTGCGTAGCCGTCCGTGCGCGCTGTGCTCAGAACGTTCGGGCCAATGAGATTTGAGACCAAAGTACGGAATAACTCTTTTTACAGAAATAACAGCAACAGATTTTGGTACAATCATATCGAATCGATGATATTTTGTTTTGGGTTTGTTTGTTTTTTTTTTTCCTCGGGGGTGTGAGGAAAAAAGACGCTTTCTCTCGAGGCCACTTTTATCCTACCTGGAGGAAAATCAAAAACCCGATGGCCCAGAACGTCTTGAATTTCAATGAGCCAAGTGATGGGGTCTGGTCCCAGTGGCGGGCTCCTGATCTTCAACCTGCCCGCTGCCTCAGGTCTGCGGACCAGGACACTCATCCAGGTGCCAAGAATTTGGCATGAACGGAGCCGTTTCCGTTGGAACGAACGTTGGGCAAGCCCCCTCGTTGCCCATCTTTGAAAGTGGCCTTCAAACTCATTTGGCTTCTTTGACTCGATTGTTGCTGAGGCTGTTTTGGTGCTTTTCTACCGCCTTCATTACGACTCGATTGTTTTCTTGTTTGTTGTCGTATGAATTCTTTTTGCTCCATGCACAACACTTTGTAAACAGCGGCGATTGTTTGAAAGTGCTCTCCAAATACCGCTGACTTGAACTGTTCAATGCAAGAAGAGATAACGAAGCAAAAAAACCCCCCAAAAAAAAAAACGAGTCGTGTATTTTTGCATCTACATTTCTCATTGCATCTCATCCAGTTGTGCTGACAATATTGTGGCTGTCAGTTTTATCATTTGCGTGTGTGTGCGTGTGTGTGTGTGTGTGTGTGTGTGTGTGTGTGAGTGTGAGAGCAGCCATCGGTTACCTGGTGGAAGGAGTGGAGGTGATGGAGCGCCGTCCCAGGGTGACCTGGTTGATGTTGTAGTATCCAGGACTGTCCAAGTCGGCCAGAGAGAAGCTCGGGCCGGTGGCCGTCGCGACCGGGGCTGCAGAATGCCAGCGCACACATCAAACGTCAAAGCAGCTCACGAGAAAAGCTCGAAACGGACGTCGGTATTTCTTCCATTTGTGATAGCGGACAATATTTTGAAGATGACGGAAGGGACTATTTCGCTCTGGGTAAGAAGCCAGATCATAAACGTTAGCATGAAGTTGAATGCGGCTTTCAACCGATCTTGGCAAAACAGACTTTTACTGGTTGAGCACTTTTCCACCTTGGAGGCACTCAGAAAGCGTCTCCGCATTCATCGATTGATGTGCGGCGTCAAGAGCGACCGGGGGAGTCGCTATCTCGCCGAAGACCAAATCTCCAGGCGTCGTTTTTCTCGTCAGAGCGGCAAGCAGCTCTGAGGTGGGACGAGAGCAGGTTTTTTTTTTTTTTTCCGCACTTGCATCTGACAACTACGGTACTTTTTCTCACCGCACATCGCTGTGACTCAACGCGGTTGTTTGCCATTCGAGCGAGCTCCTCTTAGGAACGCGCGGTGTTATGATTGGATCGGTTTTCAGCGCAGCACCCAGTTCAAGAGCGCGGGCGGCTCGCGGAGCAAAGGAATGGAACCAGTTACATCGGCTTTTGGATGAACATCTGAAAGCGGTTAGTGAGCTCGACCAAAAATTGTAATTTATGTCATAAATGTGCATTACTCCCCTCCTCCAAATTTTTACCAGTTGTTGTAAAGAGAGCGGCTGCTTTTGTTCGCTCGGCCGCAAGGGTGTTTCAGTGGATCTAGTGCAGTGTGCGACCAATGATAGCAACTGCGTGTCTTTGTGGAAGGACTGACAGGCTGAATTATAGTCGTGACTCACTCTGTGACACGCGGACCAGCTCGGCGACGTTCCACACCCCTGAAGTCACAAAGCAGTCCTGGAAACTCAAGTGGCCTGTGCAGAAAACAGTGAGTGAGTGAGGGGGGGGGGGGGCGCGTGGCACGTCGTCGACCGAGATGCGCCGACAGACATTTCGGTAGTCTGGCGCCCGCGCACTCGGCATACAAACGGACGCTCGGCGTAATAACGGCCGAGGCCTCATTTTCGCTTCAGTTGTGAATTTTGGTAGACGCGCGACTCCTTTTTGTTGGCGTTCCTGCTAAACGGCAAAAGTGCATCTGCAAATTGAATTCACAAGAAGCTAGAAACATCTGTTCTTTTTTTTTTTTTCCTCCTATCAAAAGCCGCCCGTAACAGATTTCTGAAATTCATTCTTATCGTGGACGACAACAGCATTAGAAATGATGATGGCCAACAGTTGAAGAGGCCGCGCTAGCAAGTGCGAGACCCTCGCTAGCAGTCAACAACAACAGCGCTTTTCCTTCCTCCTTTGCCTGCTCCTCCGACGGACATGAGGTACGACTGACTTTGAAGACATTGCGGTGAGGACAAAAACGCGGCAGTGAAGACTGAAGTGACCAGGACGAGGTCAGAAGAAAGAAAAAGCCAAGCCAATAACTACAGAGGCTCGACACAATCAAGATTTGTCAGCATTTAAAAAAAAAAAAAGTCACTTCTTGAAATAAACACTGTGTGATTGTATGTTTTCAGCGTGCCGCAAAGTTGGTCAAAGTACACAATTCACTCATGTGAGCTCCGTGGGAAGTACAAAGTAGTGAAAAGAACGCCTGGGATGAGAAACGCGTTCGATTGGAGCTGTCCCAAGTGGACAAAAGCGTGGCGTCCGACGGCGTTCTGTTCACGACGGATGCTCGCACTCAACCGGGTGCAATTCGAGTCTCGAACGGCACTTCTTCATACGAGGGGGGCTCGAGCTCGTCCCGATATGGGCGGCGCCGCGGGCCCCGCGTCATGCGGCCCGCTTTCATTTCTTCCTTCCATCCGTCAGCCGGCCACTTGGCTTTTCCTGCCGTTGTTTATCTCCTCACGACAAGCCCCTTCCCCGTTTCCCTTCGGCCCCCCCTCTCCGCTCAGTCAAGCACTGCCGGGGTTAACCGCGGCGGCGACAGCGTATGAGGTCAGCGCTCAGCTCGGCGGCGGCCATGTGGTTCCCATCTTGGACCGTCGTCAGTGTGATTTATGAGCGGCCCGCCGCAATCCCCACACGAGCCCCCCGCACTGCAGTACCAGCGGCTCTCCTTACCATAACAAACCTCCCCCTACTCTGTTGGGACGCACTTGCTCTCCGAGAGGCCTCCATGTCCAGCGAAGTGTAGAACATGCACGGTGCGTGCGCTCGGATCCATACGGGCCCGCGCTGACAGCCATTTGAAACCGTTTCCGCGAGCATGTGCAACTCATCACTAAACTGTGAGATCAGCGTACAAAGGCGTCGTTACCATTTGGCGGGGGCTTGACGTCCGTCTCTCCTTGCTGGTTTGAGTTGTCTGATTGCCCCGATTGTTCTGAAACGGGACAAAATCAGAACAAAGAGTGAAGATGAGTCACGCGTGGAAGCAAAGGACATGTTATGAGCCGTCCCTTTCGGTGTATCGTCGCTTGTTTTTTTGCCACTCGCTTGACTGGACATATTGACGCAAAGCTCTGTTTGGACATCCAAGATGGAAGCTGCTGAAGGGAATGAGCCTGAAAACGACTCATTCGAAGTCAAAGAAAGGACAAAGTGACACGGGTCAAGGAGACACATCATCACCACATTTGAAAGGCCGTCGCATTTGTAGAGCACAAACGTGTGCATCCAATAGTTACACGTGACCACTGAGACTCAAGCGATGTTGGAATGACCTGAGTGCGTTTTACCCGCATTTACAATTGGAGTTGACTCTTTGCAAAAGGCAAATCTCATTTAAAAACGACATTTTACCATGAAATATGCCATGCTCCTCTTTATAGGCTGTTACCTTTTTTTTTTTTTTTCCGACTCACAGTCTTATTATATTTAGGTCCCAAAGCAGCTCAGAGGTGAAGCACGAAGCTCGAAGCCTCCCCCAGAGGTGATTTGTCAGTCAAGGAATAATTGTGACATGTGCATTTGGGGGAATGTTTGGATTGTATTTAGTCGTCGGGTCATCTGAAGTTTGTTGTACTCTCAAGAAACACAAGCTTCCCCCATGCTCGTGTGTAAGTCGAAGTGTGAGAGTCCAAATGTACATTTTTTTGGCTGGTGGGAATTTGTCTGGAGTGTATCGCCGTGTGTTTATGTGAACTTGGATCGGGGCGGGCAGGCGGAGCGCCGTCTGCTTCGGCTCAGTTTGTTTGGCCCACTTAAAGCAGCCTTGCCGAGCTTTACGGGCCGCGCCGTTCGGGCCCGCGAGCACGCGGAGCCGTGGCGTGGAGGCCGAGAGGGGAAAATTTGGCGCGGTGCAGAATACGGACGGCCCCTTGCGGCCGGGAGTCTGCCCCCGAATCTCAAAGTCCTCAAAGCCCAAATCGGCGCCTTGATCTTGGGCGGCGCTGCGGCTTTGCTTGCCAGCCCGCCGCAGCGCCGTTCACGGTGGCTGCCCATCAACACGCGACAACAAAGAGACAAAGGATCCCCTGGTCGCTCGGGGTCAGGGAGGAGAAGCCCGGGGAGACTTGGGACATTTTGACCACGATGCCCTCCCGCGGTCCAACGGCACAACATTTTCCTCATTTCCTATCGCCCGCCGTCGTCCTCCGTTTTTCTTTATCTTTCATGCTGTCGCTCCGCAGCATCCTGGCAGCCATCTTAGCACTTGGCAGCCATCTTAGTTTTGGCGGTACCCATGCATTCCTGCTCGCTGACGGCACCCCCGAACCAACACACACACACACCCGCCCCCACGCACACATGCGCACGCTGTTTTTGTTTCACACAGACCCAGTGGTCTTAAAGATAAAAACGATGGCATATATATGTTGTTAATGGACTGCAGCGGGATGCTTGACTGCAAGTCCTGCGAGGCCCGAGTTGCCATCAAAGCAAAAGTTGAATGAAACTCGCTCTGTCCGGCATACTCGTCCAGCATTATGAAGGAGTGTGACAGGAGATGCTTTCGTCTCATTACAGGGAAATCGGAGATTGGGCGTAATCAGGTCGACGTCGAGCATTAAATTCACAACCTTCTTTAGGAAAATATATATATATATATATATATATATATATATATATATATATATATATATATATATATATATATATATATATATATATATATATATATATATATATATATATATATACACACTATATAAAAAGAAAGAAATGCAACATAAAAGAGGTGAATAACTCAAACCAGCAACCTCTTTGCTTCAATGAAAAGTGTCAAACACGAAAGACCAGCGCTCGTGCGTTACGATCATCCTTGCACCAGGGCAAGGATGATCGTAACGCAAGATTGGACCGCCAACATCAATTCCATTCAAGTCAGCTTTCTTGTCCGATGTGCTCCATGTACAACATACAGCACAGATGAAATTTCTTTCCTCTCAACCGCAACAGAATCGCTTCACCAGGAAAAGCGTAGCCAAAGCCCAGACCTAAATGCAGCTGAAATTCTGTGAAAGAGTTCAGCCATTTTGCAAAGGCAAAGTTTAACTCATTCAGTACCGGCCAATTCTGGACCAAGTCTGAAAAGACGTTTAAAAACGTCTTTGGGAGTGAATGAGTTAACATAGTTCAAAAAAAAAAAAAAAAAAAAAGCTAAGCCAACATACATCAGTGATGTAAAACTTTCACGAGGCATAATGTCTGCCGAAGGAGTTTCGAATAGCACCCCCCCACCAGTCCTGTGTTGCTAAGGTACCGCTATTCAAAGCGGGTTTTACGATCTGCACAACTTGAAAGAGGTACAAGGAGAGCCATCGAGGGCTCCAAGCGGGAGGCGGAGTGTGCCCAGACACTCCTCTGCCCAGATGAACAATGTTTTGTGATGAGCACCTCGCTCCGGCGCATGCTCTGTCGACCACCGGCAGGGGAAAACCACTGCCAAAAAGCATCTCAAACGCAATCACCTATTACACAAACACGTGCACACGCACACACACACAGCACGGAGGTGCATGCAACCCCAAGAGCATTTATTAGCACACGTTCATACACAACATAGATTCATTTCCTTGCAAAAAAAAAAAACAAAACAAAAACGCTATTACACACACACACACACACACACACACTGAAACACAGATGAATCACCCTTATCTAGTGCACACAGTCGCCCCGAGGCCCCCTGGTAATGCCCCTCCGAAGATAATACACAAACACACGCAGGCCACCAAATACGCGGCGTTATCACGCTTACCACACACATTATGCTGCCCCGGTCAATACGGTGTACTCCCGCTGATAGACTCCTCCTCACACTTGTAAACAAAGGTTAACAGCAACACATGGCGAGACAATTTTCACGTTGCAAAGGCTAAAACACACACCTGGGTAAATGGATAGGCCCCCCCCCCCCCCCCCCCCCCCCCCCCCCCCCCCCCCCCCAAAAAAAAAAAAAAAAAAAAAAAAACCCAAC
>CAAKHF010003116.1:12069-22093 GCA_901007745.1 Hippocampus kuda
TGCCTCCGCCCCCCCCCCTCCCCCAGACCCCTTCCACGGGTACAAGATGATTTCAAGTCACTAGACATCAAATAAAAATCCGCCCATGCGTGGCCTTTATACTTGCTGACTGAACGGTAATGTAAATAGCATGTAAGGGAGTTTGTCAGTCATATGGCACTTGTCTTTGAGGTGCACTGGAGGCAGGCAAGCGAATCCCCTCCTTTTGAGATAAAGCTGCGTTTAGTGTATGAGGTATAAAGCGCCCCTCTCTCTCTCTCTCTCTCTTCTTCCTCCGGAGCGGCACATGTCAGGGAGGGCCGAGTGAGATTGCGGCGAGAGGGCCAATTGGAAAGAAATGAGATTCAAGGCTGTCTAATTCTGCAGCAACTGTGATCCATCAGGCGCCGGGGAGGCGGCACTGGAAATGACTGATGGAGACAGACAGGTGGGCCTTAACATTCCACTGATTTGTGCTCCACCAGAGCCCCCCACTCCCCCCCACTCCCACCCTACCCGACCAAGCCGCCACCTCACCCGAGATTTATTGAGTGAACACGATCGTGTTCATTACGACTGTCACCCGAGACCATTTCTCCACATCTCAATGGGGGTCACTGCAACAAAAGAAGATGGAAGACAGGGGGCGAGCGCAAAATCAGGTGTGCCCCATCAAAAATGATTAATATTATTTTATTTTATTTTATTTTATTTTTTAAAGATAACAAGGATCATCACCAACTTTTAGTACTTCTGGAAAGATCTAGAAGTGTGTCCTTATGAGTTGCTGTCCCATCACAAGGTTCGGGTTACAGCTGGTGGAATGAATATGGTCTTCCGCGAATTATTTCCGCAATGTTGGAAGCATAAAATCATCCAAAATGAAGATTTAAGAGGTCACGTTTTATCTGTTTGTCAAACACGATGAGCAGAGCCACTCCTGAACTGTTGTCAGCCACAGCTCACACACCGGCTATGCACGTGCAGACTTGCTGATGTCTAGGGCTGCAACTAACAATTATTTTAATAATCAATTAATCTGTTCACCCTTTTATTAAAAAAAAACAAAAACAAAAAAAAAACCCAGGACATTCTTTCAAATTGACTGCAGAAAATGCACAAGCAAATTCATGAAAATTCTGTTACTGTTTGGAAAAGAGGCAAAAATGTCGATCACTGTTATCCAAAGCAAAAGTGGATGTTTGCAAATGCGAGCAAATGTTAAGACCAAGACTGTGAGTCTGCTTCCATAAAGAACTACAGAAAATTGAAAGTATTTACCCTTGAGGCAAAAATTCTTAAGAGTATGGGCAATTTTAAAAAGTTCTCAAAAGGACGGTGAGAAGAACAAATTAATTACAGACTATTTGTCAATTAATCATTGCACCTCAACTGACCCAGCCCCCTTTTGTGGCACACATTTAACACACAGACATTATAATATGTACTCCTAACATTTTATACAATTTTTGTGTGACTTCAAATACAATAAGTGTATTGTGTTTAAAAAGTGTTTTTAACGTTCTTTTTCTATATGGTCTTTTAATATATTGCAGATTTTTGCCTGTTGGGAAAATAAATGGGCTTTTATTGTACTGCGCTTTGGACAAGAATTATAGATCCGATGTCAGCTCCTGACCGCGGCTGTGGTTCGATGCTTAATTCTCTTGGCTTTGTGTGTCGCGCAGTAATGCCTTACAACAGTGCCCATCACTGCGTTGTGGAGGTGGAGAACTTCCTGCTGCTGCTCGGCGGGGAGGACCAGTGGAACCCCAACGGTAACGACGATGCACCTCACTCTCCATTCATTTATTTTTGTTTGTTTGTTTATTTTTTAGCTAAACTAAGAGAGCATTATCTCTAAACCTTGTACTGTTGCACAAACAACACAACAGTGGACAAAACAACACCCACCAGTCACACTTGTCATGATTTGGCACCGAGAAGTAGCGGTGGAAAAATTTGAACGTGTCAAGTTGTTTCATCGTCGAGAAGACTGTAAAATCCAAATTGTAAACATTCTATTTTCTCCTTTTCTGTAGGAAAGCACAGCACCAATTTTGTAAGTCGCTATGACCCCCGATTCAACAGTTGGATACAACTTCCTCCTATGCAGGAGAGGTGAGGCCACTTCCTGGACACTTTGTAGAAAGGTTTTATTGCATTGCAACATGATTGCTTTTTAATGGAATCCATTCATTTGAGCACCAGCATCAGGCTGTCTGTAGGGTTGAAATTAAATGATAGTAAATGAATGGATTTGAAAGGAGCCCTATGGCATGAAACCTTAATCTTAATCTTGAAACCTTAATATGACATGCCGATTTCAAACTCTGGCACTTGTTTGAAGCCCAAATCCACAAAAATGTGAAACTCTAACCCTAATTTGAAACCTCAGCAGCCCCTAATGCACTGGTGTCAAACTCAAGGCCCGGGTGCGAGATCTGGCCCGCCACATCATTTTATATGGCCCCGCAAAAGCAAATCAAACATGTCCACTTCCATGATGCTTGCTAAAATCTCTACTGTACCAACATTTATAATTCTCATATTTAATAAATTAGAGACATATTGTAAGCATTTTCTTGTGATCAAACCCCTCATTACAGAAATGTAAACAATAGTTGAATAAAACGTTATTATATGGTTTCAGTCGTAACGGCCTTCCAAGGGAAATGGTAACTAAAATGTGGCCCGCGACAAAAATGAGTTTGATACCTCTGCCCTAATGTGACAAGATGGAAGAAAAAGAAGAAGTAGCCCCAAGGTAAAATCCTAACCGAGACTTGGGACGCTGATTAGAAATACTAAGCCATGTTTGGAACTCTTGAAACCAAAAAGAGAAACCCTAACCCTGGTTTGAAACCCTACTCCCATTTTGAAACCCTGACCGTGGCTATTGGAACCATGACACTGTGTTAAAATCTGAATAATGTGTCCTGTTACGGCATTATTCATTTGATGTTATCGGCCATTAGTGTGTAGTTTTGTAAATCTCAAAATCGGTGTGAGAAACGTAAAAGGATTTCAACAGTTACCATTAAAATAATGAGAAGAAATTCACAGAGGGTATTAACACTTTCAGGGACATCTTATCATGATATCAGGTTGCAGGGTGCATGAAAGGGTTAAATTCAACTCGCGTGTTTCTGCGATTTCTATGGAAGAATTAACCGGGCCTCCTAAATGCAGTAGTGATGGTGCTTGAGTGCTTACGCTTCTCCGCTCCTTGACATCTCACGGGTGCCGCTTGGTCCTCAGGAGAGCCAGCTTCTTCGCCTGCCGCCTGGACAAGCACCTGTACGTGATCGGCGGCCGCAACGAGACGGGCTACCTCTCCAGCGTGGAGTCGTACAACCTAGACACCAATGAGTGGAAGTACGTGTCGTCTCTGCCGCAGCCTCTGGCCGCCCACGCCGGCGCGGTGCACAACGGCAAGATCTACATATCAGGTGAGAGAACACAACAGTTGGTATTAATGTTGTCAAGAAGCCAGTCGTTTTGTATTTGCGGCAAAAATACTCACACACTCTACTTACCGTATTTTCCGCACTAAAAGGCGCACCTAAAAGCCTTCAATTTTCCTAAAAGCTCACAGCACGCCTTAAAATCCAATGCATCTTGTGTATGATCATTACGATAATATGTCGACCCCCAAAATGGCTCCTTGCTAGAGACATGCTTAGAACGTAGAGTTCAAACTTAGGGCAATCGGTTTCGCAGTTGAACACGGAAATAGAGCAGCAGCAAGAGAGTTCAATGTTAATGAGTCAATGTTATCACTTGCTGTTGGTTAAGTGAACTTTGTCGCTGCTTTATTAAATAAGTTTTACTGACATCTGATCGCTCCGTTGGTGTTTCCTTGAGCGTAGCTCCATCTAGTGGAGACATTGTATATTGCGTCTTATAATGTGGTGCGTCCAATATATGAAAAAAAAATTACAAAATAGGCCATTCATTGAAGGTGCGCCTCATAATCCAGTGCGCCTTTTAGGGTGGAAAATACGGTAATAATCTTCTGGGTGATTATTTGTCACTCTCAGTTGAAGGTCACTGTAAAGATGACACGGAAAACAATGGAAAATTCAGCATAAGTGACTTTTGATCAATTTGATCTAGTGTGTGTATGCGGGTGGGGCGTGGGGGGGGGGGCTGAAGGGTGAATGTTAACCGTTTTGTTAAGCGCTTTGTTACAGCTGCCGCTGTTGTGAAAACGCTATATAAATCAGCATGTATTGTAATGTATTGTAATTATAGGGCTGCCCTGTAGGCGTATCAGGGAAAAAGAATCCACAATGGAATTCCTTCTCTCCAGTTCTTGTAAAGTTAATGGGTGATGATTTATCCAGTATTTAACAAACACCAGGGCCAGGTAAAAATTTACGCACCTGGCTCGTACCTCTGTATCTCATGGGATCAAGAAGTCAGGTCACCGCCCCCTTCCTTGGTGAGATAATGGTTTATAAATCAGAGGCAGTCCACATGCAGACCGGCTAACGGGTTAGCAAGTTAACAGCCAGCAACCGGCACACCATCATTCGCTCACAACCAGACCACTTGATATTTTTTTCTGCCTTATAAGTCTCCAAGATTTCAATTCATCAGTCCTTCATGTTCTCAGCCACTTTACATTGTCATCCGAAGGGGTTGAATAAAAAACGACAACACTCTTTTGACCAACTTGAGAGAAGAAAGTACAGATTGATTTTCAAATGTGCCCTACATTTGAAAATCAGAAAATCAGAGTGAAAAGTCGTCACAAAAAAAACCCAAATAACTCAAGTAAAGTACAGTAGTACAGTGTCCAAACATTTGTACCACCGCTCATTCATCATCAGTATGTTTGCCTTTCCAGGCGGGGTCCACAACGGCGAGTACGTGTCATGGCTGTACTGCTATGACCCGCTAATGGACGTGTGGGCTCGCAAACAGGACATGAACACAAAGCGTGCCATTCACACGTTGGCCGGAATGAACGATCGCCTCTACGCCATCGGGGGGAATCACTTGAAAGGTAAGTGTGGCGGCAAAACCATCAAGAGATTGATGGTTTTGTTTTGGGGTGTTTTCTGTAACTCCACCTCCTTTCTCTTTTCTTTAGCTGTGCAGCACAATGTTATTGTTTTGCATGTTGCTGTTTTTGTGACATGTAGATTGTCAGGGTTAGTCACATTGATTTGCCTGAAAGACCAAACCTTTTTTTTTTTAAACCCTACCTTCACATGTCAAAAGTCATTTTATACAAGTCAGACTGGAAACAAGAACCGTAACTAATGCCGGATATGTGAAGCAGACCAGATCTTCACTCACCTTCTTCAAGTTTCCATTCAGAGATTCTTTCTCAATGTCAAAGCAGGAGCCTTATTGATTTTTGGAGGATATCAAACATAAGATATCTGAAGCAGATCAGTGCCCATAACCCTTTTTGCAACGCTCTGCCAGGTGCCATTTCCAGATGCACACGCACAATCGGTGCACACTCAGGTGTCAGGTGTAATTCCACTCATCCTTTTCAAGTTTTACATGATTTTGAACAGTATTTGAAAGTTTTGCTTTTGTGTTTAGCAACATGCTAAGTCCTACGCACCACATTTAATAAATTGCTGAAACCATTCTTTTTCTGTCCCCGCTCACAGGTTTTTCTCATTTAGACGTCATGTTAGTGGAGTGTTACGACCCCAAAGGCGACCAATGGAACATCCTGCAGACACCGATCCTGGAGGGACGCAGCGGGCCGGGCTGTGCAGTCCTGGACGACAGCATCTTCCTCGTGGGAGGCTACAGCTGGAGCATGGTATGGTACAGTAGATCAGGTCTAATAATTACAGTATCTTCCAAGGATAATTCTCTTTTTTTTTTTTTTAGTCTTTTGTGTTCCCCATTTGGAGAGTCTAAATCTCAACATGGTTCAAAGATTCCGAGAATGGTAGAAAATATCTGACTTTGTTTCCTTATTAAATTGTCTGTATTGAAGCTGCTTCTTCTTTTGGAATAAGCATAAAAACAAAAGACATGTTAGATTAAATCCTTTAACGATTGTGGGTAAGGTCTCACCTGCTGATAAGTATATGTGTGGGTATGCAAAGTGCTAAGAAAAAATAAAGGCAACACTTGGAGTTACATTGTGCTGCCTAAGTGTTCCCTTTTTTTGTGAGCAATGTGTGTGTATGTGTGTGTGTGTGTGTGTGTATGTGTGTATATATATATATATATATATGTGTGTGTGTGTGTGTGTGTATATATATATATATATATATATATATATATATATATATATATATATATATATAAACTTTTTTAAAATAATCTTTTGAACAAATACACAACTCCACTTGGATAAATCGGACTTCATTCTAGTGATATTCTACTGAGACTACCCCCCCCCTATCGTGATCTTTCCCCTAGGGGGCGTATAAGTCTTCAACCATCTGCTACAGCCCAGAGAAGGCCACATGGACAGAGTTGGAAGGTGAGGTGGCGGAACCTTTGGCGGGCCCGGCTTGTTCCACCGTCATCCTGCCTGCATGCCTCCCCTTCAATAAATGACAACTAATGCAGCCCAGGGACGGCAACCAGAGTGATGATTGGGGGGAGTAGTGCCCGTAAGCAGGCAGCCATTTTACCACCAACCTCCCCCTTCTGCTCAGTCGAGTAAGGGGTGTATAAATCTTTTTTTTTTACAAGTTGGACCAGAGCACTTTGGTTATTCCCCTGTGAAGGTATCAAGAGAGGAAAGAAAAGCGGTGTGTAAGTCATGTATTTCAATTGCTTTGATTTAGTGACACTATTGGTGGCTGTTTTCTTCTATTCTATAGCACCACTTAGCTCAATGCTAGCTTTCGGGTGCGTCGTATATCTTGTACACGTCAATCCGACAACAAACAGAAACAGTGAGAGAGAGAGAGAGCGAGAGAGGTCGTTCCCACTGGATGTTGAAGCTCAACCAGGACTGGTGAGTTCTTTTCATGTATAAATAGTTATCATGGCTCACTGTGTTGACACTTGGTCACTTGCTTCAAAGATATTTTGCCTTTCTTTTCTCTTTCTGTCACATTCCTGCATCTAAAGTGGGACCATGTTTTTTTTTTAGTTGTCCACTGTAAAAAAAAAACAAAAAAAAAATCGTGATGACTTTAAAACGTGCAGCCCAAGTTGACTGAATTCCAAATGGTTCCAAAGATTTTTTTTCACCCATTGGTTGATTTCATGGAAAATCTCAACCATGCCCCACTAGTTAGTGATCAGTGTATTGAATAACATATTGATGGTACAATCAAATTAGAATTGCTCACCAATGTTCAAGATGCATGTTTGCCTCAATGGCGACTACAAATGAACACGCCACCCACAGAAATTTTATGGCATGCTACAATCTTCCAAATATGAGTATGAAGAAGTATTTGAGTGACACTGAAAAGAAAAACCTGTATTACTACGAGAAAAAAGTCATCATCGTAACAAGTAAGACATGACTCCAATATGTGCTCATCTTCCAGTAATGATGAAGCAATTGCGTTACTTTTTTCCAGTCAAGTAAGCAGACTACAGTCACTCTTCATGTATGACAAAATGTTTCTGCGCAAGATGTATTTGCTTCAACTCGATGGCGATATCTGTAATTGAAAGAGTAATTCTTTTCCTCATCAAAAACAGAATAAACCAACTCCAGATTACAGCAGTAAGACAGAATCAACTTCTCATCCCGGGTGACGTTTTCTTTAAGAAATATTTTTTTTCCACTGTGATCATGATTTTTTCCCCCCAATTTGGCCTCAATATTTCTTCATATATGAGCATACAGCGGACCTTAATGCACTAATAGTGAGCCTGTGAGCTCGCTGTAATGTAAATGATTTATTGTCTTGTGTTAAAATAAAACAAAAACAAACAAAAAAAACCCTCTTTCAGTACAAATGAGTCCAGTATTGTCTATGTTACTGAGTTTAAAAAAAAAAAAAGGGAAAGAAGGTCGACTCTAGATGTTGAATCCTGTCAAGGTTTGTTGACTTCATTCCTGTACATAATCGCTTGCTGCAGTGAAACGTTTTTGGATTTATTCTCAAATCCTGTTTATGTCCTTTGCATTTTAGACTACGGAAATAAACTGACTCTTGATGACCAAAGTTTCTTCATCCATGCATTTTTTTTAATCTACGTTGCCTGACCTCACCCGAGAAGCTGGCACTCTGGAAGATGGTCAGCCAATCACGGGGAACAAATGTAGGAACGACCGTTCACGCTCACATTCACGTTTAAGGACAATTTTAATGGTTAAAAACGGAATATATTTGTGTTGCTCATTTAAAAAGGTGAACGTGTAGCCCAGATTCACTTCATTCCAAAAAGATGAATTTCACGTTTTGAATTAAACTCGTCAAATAAATGTTACAATAAACGGTGCCGCCATATTTACTTCCGTGTCCAAATGCTTGTGACGTAGGTGGGTGGGTGGCGCTAAAAGCCACAAGGTATGTTTAGCATCCCTGTTTGAAACATTAGGTTCGGATGTGAGCACTTTTCAAGTGTTTAATCAGTGTGTGTCATGTCAAGGAAGACGACCCCAGTCCCAATGCTAAACGCCTCTTCATCTGCTCCGGGAATTACTGCAGTGAACACCGGTGACCTTTTAATTAACATTGTGGTCAATTTTAGCACTTTTTTTCCTAAGGCACAGTATGTGAGCTTCCTGATTCTCGTGTGGTCGGGATGGGACAAGAACTACAGTAAAAATGCAAGAGAAGGGATATGAATTCAAAGACAATTAAACCAAGCTTCTCGATCACAGGACGTACTACGGAAGAGGATTAGGGCCAATGAAGAAAAAAAAACACGTTTGGTAAAGTTCTGACATTTATATCCGTATTTTGACTTTAAAGTGACATATCTTGCCAAATTTGTTTTTTTCTTCTTCATTGGCCCTAAATCCTCTTCCGTACAAGACAAAATTGAAAATGAAATGTTAAAAGTCGACACAACCGTGTAAAAATGCCAGATTTTGTGAGATCAAAAATGAGAGCAAGATAAACATTTAACCAAAAAAATAGTCCACCTCTTTGACATATAATCAATACGATTAAAAAAAACAAATCTTATTAATTTAGCATTTCTGCTTAACAACATGTTCATTGCACGTACGCCATTTTTGTGACATTGATGGATGTGTCTATTTGAAGTAACACGGCATCTATTTAAAAGTTTTTAGATACTGTATGTTGCTTCATTCCACCATCTAGTGGTGAGTGTATGAGTCAAACGCGCGCTTGCGCACACACACACACACACACACGCAGGCACACACACACACACGCACACGCAGGCACACACACACACGTATGGCAAGCCATTTGAGCATTTATTCCAAATCCCTGATATCCCTGATATCAGACATGAGTGTGTTGCACTAGTTCGAGCTCTTTCAGCACTAGTTCGACACTCAGCCACACTAGTGACACACTTTGTCGAACTAGTTGCACAGAAATCCTCACTAGTCATTCATTATCAGCAACATGTTAACTTGTCAATCATGGATTATTCTAACATGTGAACTTGTGACCGTGATTTCCTGCGCTAGTAAACAAGTGCGAGCTGAAATACTCACTAGTTTACTAGTGGCGGATAAAACAGTAGCTAGTTGACTAGTTAAAGCCCCATGACGCCTTGATATCTAACTAGTGAGTGTCAAAAATGTTACTTGTTCACTGGTGATGCCCCAAATATTTACTAGTTGCACTAGTGTGACATTTAATGTCGCACTAGTGCAACTAGTGAGGTCTAAAATGTTCACTAGTAGAACTAGTGGATGCCAACCTGCTCACTAGTAAGCTAGTTGCACAAAAAATAATGGGGAGGTGGGGCAGAAATGTGGCTGCAGGATTCCTATTGGATCTGCAGTTAAAATACACCAATCGGGATTCAGATTTTGTCATAATCACACCCACTTCATTTGCATGTTTTACACTAGTTTACAAGTTGTCCTGAGGATTTGCAGCTAGTTCACTAGAGGATGCCCATTATTGGTTACATGTCGACGAGTGAATCCAGAAAT
>CAAKHF010003118.1:17851-32141 GCA_901007745.1 Hippocampus kuda
CCACCGCACCGGGGTAAAACGCCTTGCCCTGCTCGGTCGGTGACAGGTTCCGCGTGGTGCGCTGGAACAAGCGCACGCCAAGATGATCTTCAAGCTGCGATATCCGGGCCGAGGTCACCGCTGGCGAAATGCGCAAATCGCGCCCGGCGGCGGACATACTGCCCAGATCATAGACACGGACAAAGGTGCGGATATTGTCGAGATAGGACATCTTATCGTTTTTTTTGATACAGTTTGACAATATACGGGAATACCGAAGAAAAGCCCGCTTGCCTAGTGTGGCGGCAACCAATCGGAGACCTCTGAAAATGTACGACTTTGCGGTGTTCTGGGACTGGATGGCCTTTGCCGTGCGCTGGCTGCACGTGATCACGGCCATGGCCTGGATCGGATCATCCTTTTACTTCATCGCACTGGATCTGGGCTTAAACCGCAACATCCCCGGCCCGGCCGATGGCGAGGAATGGCAGGTCCACGGCGGCGGCTTCTATCACATCCAGAAATATCTGGTCGCGCCCGAGCGGATGCCTGACCACCTGACCTGGTTCAAGTGGGAAAGCTACTCGACCTGGCTGAGTGGTGCTGCGCTGTTGATGATCGTCTACTGGGTCGGCGGAGAGCTTTATCTGATCGACGCGGAAAAGGCTGATCTGGCGCTGTGGCAGGGCATTCTGATCTCGGCAGCTTCGCTAACTGTTGGATGGCTGGTCTATGATTTCCTGTGCAAATCCGGGCTGGGTGAACGCCCGACCCTGTTGATGGTGCTGCTGTTCGTGCTGCTGGTGGTCATGGGCTGGGGTTACAACCAGATTTTCACCGGTCGCGCGATGATGCTGCATCTGGGGGCTTTCACCGCCACGATCATGACAGCGAATGTGTTCTTCATCATCATGCCGAACCAGCGCATCGTGGTGGATGACCTGAAGAACGGGCGCACGCCGGACCCGAAATACGGCAAAATCGCCAAGCTGCGCTCGACCCACAACAACTATCTGACCTTGCCGGTTCTGTTTCTGATGTTGTCGAACCACTATCCTTTGGCTTTTGCGACAGAATACAACTGGATCATCGCGGCATTGGTGTTCCTGATGGGCGTGACCATCCGGCACTACTTCAACACCCTCCATGCGCGCGCTGGGAACCCCACCTGGACCTGGTTGGCCACGGCCCTGCTGTTCATCGCCATCATGTGGCTGTCGACTGCGCCGATGTACAAACCCCTGGAAGAGGCCGAGGCACAGCCGCTGACACCGTATGAACAGCGCTTTGCCGCCGCAGAGGGGTTTGCCGAAGCGCATGATATCGTTCTGGGTCGCTGCTCCATGTGCCATGCCCGCGAACCGGTGTGGGAGGGTATCCTTTGGGCCCCCAAAGGCGTGCTGCTGGAGACCGAATCCGATATCGCCCGGAATGCTAAGCAGATCTATCTTCAGGCCGGCATCAGCCATGCTATGCCCCCGGCCAACATCACCTATATGCAGCCCGAAGACCGCGAGGCCATCATTCGCTGGGTGCGCAACGCGGGGCTTTGAGGCGCATAGCAGTTCGTTTTGCAGAATGTTTCCCCCTTTCCCCGGACCGCATCAAATGATCTAACTTGATCTCAATGAGCCGCGCCATTGACGCGGCACAAGTGATTTCGAGTTTGGGGGCAGCTGGAGCCATCTGATGCAGGGACGCAAGCCGCCGCGCGGTCTGACATGCTGGCTATTTGGCGCGTTGATGATCTTTGCGCCGACATTGGCGGGCGCGTTGGAAACCACGCTGACAGCGCCGGGTGCGCCTAAAGAGGTTGTCGAGCGCCTGAAAGAAACCTCGTCCATCACCACCGCGGAGGAACGCGGCCTGGACACCCCGCTCGAGATCCTATCCGCCGCCCTTTCTGACTATCGGACGCTGGTCCAGATCCTCTATGACGAGGGGTATTTCAGCCCGGTCGTCAGCATCAAGCTGGATGGGCAGGAGGCGGCTGAGATGAGCTCGCTCAGCGTGCCCAGCCAGATCAAGCGTGCAGCGATCACGATTGAGACAGGTCCAACCTTCACCTTCGGCACCGCGATTGTACAGCCGCAGGCACCGGATACAGAACTGCCCGAAGATTTTGCGACGGGCAAGCTGGCCACGACCGGGGCGATTCAGCAGGCAGCATCTGCGGGGGTTCGCGCGTGGAAAGATGCGGGCCATGCAAAGGCCGATGTCGCTGACCAGCGCGTCATCGCGCGCCACGCACAGGCGCGGCTGGACGCGGAAATCGACCTTGATCCGGGGCGGCGGCTGACCTTTGGCAAGATGTTCATCAAGGGCGATACAGATGTACGCCACCGGTCGATCGAAAAGATCGCCGGATTTCCCACCGGTCAGGTCTATTCCCCCGCCCAAGTGCAAAAGGTCGGCACACGACTGCGGCGCACAGGTACCTTCAGCACGGTGTCACTGCGAGAGCGCGAAACACCGAACCCGGACGGAACGCTCGATTTCGATGCAACCTTTGAAGACCTGCCCAAGCGCCGCCTGACGCTGGGTTTCGAACTGGCCTCGCGCGACGGTATCGACCTGAGCGCGACATGGATACATCGCAATGTCTTTCGCCGCGCCGAGCGGCTGCGATTCGAGGCCTCGCTGCGCAACATAGGTGGTTCTGAAGAATTGGATGGCCGGATTGGCATCCGGCTGGATCAACCCGACCGGCTTGGCCCCGATGACAACACGTTCTGGAGCGCGCTGCTCGAGCGTCGGAATACCGACAATTATGACGTATCCGTAGCGTCACTGGCATATGGTGCGCGGCGCACATTCTCGGACCAGCTCTATGCCGAAGCCTCCGCAGGCTTCCAATGGTCGGATGCAGATGATGCCTATGGCGACGGCCGCAAGTTTCGTTATTTCATCCTTCCGTTCCGGTCGGAATGGGACCAGCGCGACAGCAAGGTCAGCGCCACGAAAGGGTTCTACCTCGATTCCCAGGTCATGCCGTTTGTTGGTCTTTCTGGCACCGACACAGGGTTGCGCATGTTCTTTGACAGCCGCGCCTATACCAGCCTTGGAACCGGAGGCAGGTTGGTGCTGGCGGGCCGGATTCAACTGGGTTCGGTCATCGGGCCGCCTTCGGACGGGGTGACACCGGACTTTCTGTTTTTCTCGGGTGGCGCGGGAACAGTACGCGGCCAACCTTACGAAAGCCTTGGGATTCCGGTTGGCACCGGCGTCGCGGGCGGCAAATCCTTCCTTGGCTTTTCCGGCGAGGTGCGCGGTAAGATCACCGACACGATCTCACTGGTCGGGTTTTATGACTATGGTATCGTGGACACATCGTCCTTCGTCGGCTCGGGGTCTGAAGACCACGCCGGTGCCGGGCTTGGTGTCAGGTATGATCTGGGCGGATTCGGCCCGCTGAGGCTGGATCTGGCGGTGCCTGTGCAGGGTGATACCGGCGATGGTTTGCAATTCTATATCGGGATCGGACAGGCCTTTTGATGCGACGTCTTTCATATCCCCTTCTGATCAGCACTCTGACCATAGTTCCGCTTGCCACTGGCGCTCAGGAGGATGGCGGCGGCAGCATGTTCGAGCGGTTTCTGCAGGACACATTGTCCGGAGACAACCAGAACGTCACCGTCAAAGGGTTGGAAGGCGCGCTGAGCTCGCGCGCGACCATTCAGGAGATATCGGTCGCTGATGATGAGGGCATTTGGCTGACCATCAAAGACGCCGAACTGGACTGGAATCGCCTTGCTCTGATCCGGGGGCGCTTTTCGGTCAACGCCCTGACGGCCAAGGAAATCGACATCGCACGCGCGCCCGGCACCACGACGACCGAGGCCCCTCCGCCTTCGGCGGAAACGCAACCGTTTCAGTTGCCGGAACTGCCTGTCTCAATCGAAATCGGTGAAATCCGGATTGATGAATTGTCGCTGGGGGAACCGCTGATCGGCGTCGCCGCCGATCTGGCCGTGACCGGGAACCTGTCTTTGTCAGATGGAACGCTGGATACCGATCTGGATATCACACGGCTGGACCGCGCGGGGGATGAGATCACGCTTTCGGCCGGGTTCCAGAACTCAAACAGTCAGATCGATCTGGATCTGAACGTGACCGAAGCCTCGGGCGGTCTGATCTCTACCGCTTTGCGCATTCCCGACAGCCCACCTATCGGACTGAGCGCCAAGGGCTCGGGCCCGCTTACGGATTTTACAGCTGATATTGGCCTGAGCAGTGACAACCAGCAACGTGTTGGCGGACAGGTCAGGCTGCGCTCGGCCACTGCGGTGGATGACAACGCCGAAGACGGCATCGCCTTCACCGCGGATATCAACGGCGACATGACCCCGTTTGTTGCCGATGACATGGATGTCTTCTTTGGCCAGGATACGCGCCTGCTTGTCGATGGCCAAACCCAGCCCGACGGCGCATTGGTCCTCAGCGATCTGGGCTTTACGTCGCAAGCCTTGAACCTGACAGGCAAGCTTGAACTGGCAGCCGGAGGAGCGTTGCAGCTGGCAGCGCTGCAAGGAAGCATCACGCCGCCTAACGGCGAAACCGTTGTCCTGCCCGCTTCGGGCGGAGAGACCTCAATCGAAGCGGCCCAGATTTCAGCGCTGTTCGATCAGGCAAACGGCAACCTTTGGGACCTGAGCCTGACCGCAGATGCGTTCAAATCCCCTCAGATCGCCTTGGAGCGCGCGCAGATTACGGCGCAGGGCTCCTTGGAACAAGGGGACGTGACCAAGGTTGAGGGTGATGTTCAGGCGGCGCTGGATGGTATCGATCTGGAAGACCCTGCACTGAACAGGGCGCTGGGGGATCGGGTCACACTCGACGGGCTGTTCGATTACGGTACCGATGAATCTTTGAACCTCTCGGGGTTCGAGTTGGTTGGAACCGACTACACACTGCGCGTTGACGCCCTGATCAGCGGCTTGACCAGCGGTCTAAACATCGATGGGTCTGCCACGCTTGATGCAACCGACCTGTCGCGGTTTTCCGACCTCGCGCAATTGGAGCTTGGAGGTCAGGTGTCGGCGCGGCTGACCGGCAGCGGCTCTCCGTTAGAAGGGAGCTTTGATGGCAAACTAGAGCTTCAGGGCGATGATCTGTCCACCGGGCGCGATGATATCGACCCGGTGATCCAAGGCGAAACAAACATCACGGTGGATGCCAAACGCGGAACAGATGGCATAACGTTGCGCGATTTCACCCTGATCGCAGATGCTGCGCGGGCGCAGGCCGACGGGACCGTCACAACCCCGGATGGCAACCTGTCGATAGATGGTCAGGTCAAACTGTCGGCACGCGATCTGTCGGTTTTCTCCGGGCTGGCACAGCGCGATTTGGGCGGATCACTAGAGGCCAGTTTGCAAGGCAAAGGAACTGTGCAAACCCTTGAATTCGATGGCATCGCCAGTGTCACAGGCCGCGACATCAAAACCGGGATGGACGACATTGATCCGCTGCTCAGTGGCGAAACCTCGGTCGAATTCGACGGGGCCCTGTCACAAGACCAGATCACAATCCGTCAGGCCACGGTGAACGGACAAGCTGTCACCGGGCAGGTCGCAGCCACAATCGACGATCCAACCGGAGAGCTGTCTGTCGATGGCGAGGCCAGCGTAAAGGTCCCGGACCTCTCGCTCTTTTCGGGTCTGGCCGGGCGTAATCTGGCCGGATCGGTGGATGCACAGGTTCAGGGGAAAGGTGCCGTTGGCAGCAAGGCCTTCGATGTCAAAGGCAGTATCGCAGCTGACGATATCAGCACAGGAATCGACCAGTTGGACGCATTGGTTCAGGGTCGGACGACCCTGAATGTAGATGCCCAAAATGACGACGAAGGGTTAAACATCCGCACCTTCCGCCTGCAGGGCACTGCCCTGTCCGCCGATGCATCGGGCAAGCTCAGCCGCGAAGCGGGCGGGCTAAACTTTACCGCCGCGCTGGACAATATCGGGCGGTTGTCAAACACGCTGTCTGGCCCTCTGAATCTGGATGGCAATATTGCGCCAACCGGCTCGGGGCTCGAGGGGAAGGTCAATCTGCAGGGGCCCGACAGCTCTTATGCCAGTCTCACAGGTACAGTCGGTACCGATGGTGCGGCTGATCTGGACTTCGACGCCAAACTCAACCGGATCGAGCGCTTTGCCCCCGATTTCCCCGGTACAATTGCAGCAAACGGAAACGCCAAGCGGGCCAAGGGCGTCTGGACAATCGATGCCAAGGCTGAAGGCCCCGCAGGGATCAACAGCACCGTGGCCGGCACGTTTGACGAAACCGCGGGAACTGCGGATCTGAGGGCGCAGGGCGGGCTCAATCTGGGCATCGCAAATATCTTCATCACCCCCAACAAAATCGAAGGCTCCGCCCGGTTCGACCTGAGCTTGCAGGGAAAACCAGCGCTGAAATCGCTTAGGGGGTCGATCACCACGTCTGGCACATCCTTTGCCATTCCCACAGCTGGTCAGACTGTGACCGGGATCAGCGGATCGGTCGATCTGGCGCAAAGCCGCGCCACGATTTCGTTGAACGGGGGTATGCGAGCCGGTGGCGGGTTCACGGTCTCTGGACCGATTGATCTGACACCGCCTTTCAATGCCCAAATCACAACAAGTTTGAACAACCTCGTCCTGACGGATCAACTGCTGTACCGGACCACGCTGAACGGACAGATCGCTATGACCGGCGCCTTGGCCGGGAACAGTTCTTTGGCCGGGCAGATCACCTTTGAGGAAACCAATATCAACCTCGCAGCGGCCTCGGGCGCGGTGGGGGCTGCCCCGATCCCCGAGATCACACATATCGGTGAAAGCCGCGCGCAATATATCACGCGCGAGCGCGCCCAACTGGTCGCGAAGGAAACGTCCAGGCAAAGCGACTCGAGGATCGCGCTGGACGTCGTCATATCTGCCCCCAAAGCCGTGTTCGTGCGCGGGCGTGGGGTGAATGCAGAACTGGGCGGGCGCATTACCATCGGTGGCACCACACGCTCGGTTGTGCCATCGGGTCAGATCGAACTCATCCGCGGAAACTTTGACATCTTGGGCCGACGGCTGGCACTGACCAAAGGGATCGTATCGCTGCAAGGCGACCTTACCCCGTATATCGAGTTCGCATCCTCGGCCAGCACACCTGACGGAACCGCAACCATCGAAATCGCGGGTCCACTGGACGCGCCTGAGGTCGATGTCTTTTCGGACCCCGAACGCCCGGCCGAAGAGGCCCTGGCCATGCTGCTGTTTGGCAACCGTTTCTCGCAACTGTCACCCTTTGTGATCGCTCAAATGGCGGCGTCTCTGGCGCAGCTCAGCGGTGCCGGGGGTGACGCAAGCAAGGGGCTGCGCGAGTCAACCGGAGTAGATTCGGTCGACATCGGCGCCACCGAAGGCGGTGCTGGCCGTTTGGGCGCTGGCGCCTATCTCGGCGACAACCTGTACACAGATTTCACCGTCAATACCGAAGGCGATACCGAGGTGAACCTGAACCTCGATCTCACTGACAGCGTCACCGTTCGGGGCACCGTTGATGGGCGGGGCGAAACGGGGATTGGTCTGTTTTTTGAACGTGACTACTGAGCGGGCCATGAAATCGCGCACGACAGCGGCCATAAAAAAAGGGCCGATCCAAAGACCGGCCCCCTACAACGTTGGGGTTCAGATCAGAAGTTGAACAGAACACCAAAGTCGGCAATGATCTGGCCTTCGCCTGCGCGACCGACCTTCTCGCGTCCGATAGCACCGCGCAGCGATGTACCTGCGCCCAGATCGTAGATCGCACCGACACCATATTGCTGGGTGTCACCTTCGGCTGAACCGTCGCCATATGCTGCGGTAATGGTGGTTGCCGCGCCAACATCGTAAGCCAAGGACGCACCATAGACGGTACCGTCGGTTTCTTCCCCGAAATCGTTGGTTGGGGTGTCACCGTCGCGCCCAACGAACACCGTACTGCTGAATGCCCCAAATTCTGCGCCCAGCGCCAGAACAATCAGGTCTTGCTTGTCGCCACCGGCGACCGCTTCGGTCTGGCCGTAGATTACCGTCGCCGAGTAGTTGTCGATGATATATGTCGCGCTTACGTCCCACCGATCTGCGCCATTGATCCCATCGCTGTCGTAGGACGCCCCAAGCGCCAGATCCCCAACCGCGTATTGGAAGAACACCGCGTTCGAACCTGCGCCGGTGGAGGAATACTCAAGGAAATCATAATCGACGCCGGAATACTGGCCCAGGAATTCTTCAAGGCCCGGTTCATTGCCGAAGTACAGATCCGAGTTGTCAAACGCGCCCGAGACGTTGCCTGCGTCAACACGCAAGCCACCGAAGATGACCGAGAAGCGGGCGCCGTTCAGCCCGGCTGTGTTGGCCTCTCCGGTATCGCTGTTTTCATCGGCCTGCAAACGAACGCGTGCTGAGAACTTGACTCCGGAATCGGTTTCCGCGTCCCCATCGATGTTCAAACGAAAGCGCGAAACCAGAATGGTGTCGCTTACGTTTGGATCGGTCGACCGGTCCTCGTGATACCCGATACCAAAACGGCCAAAACCGCTGAACTTCACTTCTGCTGCCGCGACGCTTGCTGTCGCGATCAACGCTGTTGTTGCGAAGAGAACATGTTTCATGTCGTTATCCGTAGATGTGTGAATAGGCGAGCTATGAGAATTGGCTCGGGCCCTAATCGAACAGATCAGTTCAGTTCACAAGAGGTCCAAAACAATTTCGCGCAAGCACGGTATCGGACATACTTTTTCTTGAGCCTGACCGGTATGGGCAGATCGCTTAAATTCGGCACCGCCGAAGCAAATAGCAGGCATTCGACGAGCGTCGAAATCGGTATCAACCATATGTTAATAAAATATATTTTCTCTTCGTTCAGATGGCATGCTGCAAATGCTCTTGAATATCACAACAGCACTTTAGAGTGGCGCATATCCTCGCGGTTGGCCTGACCCAGGCGCGCAAAAGACACACTCAAAAATCACAATTAATTGTGATCTGGCGTCACACTTGCAAAGTATCTCTCTGATACCTAAGGGCGGGCACATAGCGCGGCGTCAGTCAGGATCAACGATTGTGATTTGACGTTATGGCAACGCAAAAAAGACGGCCCCGTTGGACAGCCCTCTCAGGTAGGGTATGGCCTGAATTCACTCCGCCGCGATGGCGTCTTCGATCTTGTCCACTCGAATGGCCGAGAACTTGAACTCGGGGATCTTGCCATAGGGATCGATGGCCGAGTTGGTCAGGATATTCGCCGCCGCCTCAACATAGGCAAAGGGAATGAAGACCATATCCTCGGCAATCGCCCGGTCCGCCCGCACCATGATCTCGATCGAGCCGCGGCGGGTGGTCAGGCGGATGGTCTCACCCGGCTCGATCCCCATCAGCTTTAGCTGGCGCGGGTTCATAGAACAGTTCGCTTCCGGTTCCACAGCGTCCAGCACCGTGGCGCGCCGCGTCATCGACCCGGTGTGCCAATGTTCCAGCTGACGGCCGGTGGTGGCGATCATCGGGTAATCTTCATCCGGGGCCTCATCCGGCGGGATCACACTGGCCGGGGTGAACTTGGCCCGGCCCTCGGCGCGCGGGAAGCCATCGCCGAACACAATCGCCTGCCCCGGATCGGTCTCTGACAGGGACGGATAGGTGATCGTCTCGGTCTCCAACCGCTCCCAGGTGATGTTGTCCAGCGACTCCATGGTCAGCTTCATCTCGGCAAAGACCTGAGACACATCGGTGTAGTCCCAGTTCAACCCGATGCGCTGCGCCAATTCGACCGTGATCTTCCAATCCTCACGCGCCTCACCCGGAGGGGTCACAGCCGGGCGCACCCGCTGAACCTGACGGTTAGTGTTCGAAACGGTGCCGTTCTTCTCATACAGCGCCGAGGCGGGCAGGATGATGTCGGCATAATTCGCCGTCTCGGTCAGGAAGATATCCTGCACGATCATCAGTTCCAGCTTTGCCAGAGCCTCGCGCGCGTGGCCCACATCGGGGTCGGACATGGCCGGGTTTTCACCCTGAATATACATGCCCTTGATGTTGCCCGCGTAAGCCTGATCGATGATCTCGGTCACCGTCAGGCCCTTTTCGTTCGAGAAATCGTCCGAGTTCCAGACGTTGTTGAACTTGGCCCGAATGCCGTCATCGGTGACCGACTGGTAGTCCGGCAGGAACATCGGGATCAGGCCCGCGTCCGAGGCCCCCTGCACATTGTTCTGACCGCGCAGCGGGTGCAGACCCGCGCCGGGCTTACCGACATTACCCGTCATCAAGGCAAGGCTGATCAGACAGCGCGAATTATCTGTGCCGTGGATGTGCTGGCTGACGCCCATGCCCCAGAAAATCAGACCAGCCTTGGCCTGCGCAAAGGTGCGCGCCACACGGCGCAGCTGCTCCGGCTCAATACCGCAGATCGGGGCCATCGCTTCGGGCGTGAAGGCGCGCAGATGCTCTTTTTCGGCTTCCCAGTTCTCGGTCCAGCGATGGATATACTGGCTGTCGTACAGCTCTTCCTCGACGATCACGTTCATGATCGCGTTCAGCATCGAGACATCGGCACCGGGACGGAATTGCAGCATTTCGTCGGCGAACTTGCGCATGCCAACGCCGCGCGGATCCATCACGATCAGCTTGCCGCCGCGCTTGGCGAACTGCTTGAAATAGGTGGCCGCGACGGGGTGGTTCTCGATCGGGTTGGCACCGATGATGATCGCCACATCGGCATTCTCGATCTCGTTGAAGGTCGCGGTCACTGCGCCCGAGCCGACATTCTCGATCAGCGCCGCAACAGATGAGGCATGGCACAGACGGGTGCAGTGATCGACATTGTTGTGGCGGAAGCCCTGACGGATGAATTTCTGGAACAGATAGGCCTCTTCGTTGGTGCATTTGGCCGAGCCAAAGCCCGCGACGCTGCGCGGGTCTTCGTCGCGCAGTGCTTTCAGCTTGGTGGCGGCCAGATCCATCGCCTCTTCCCAGGTCGCTTCGCGGAAGTGAGTCGACAGATCGCTGGGATCAACATTCAGCCCCTTGGCAGGCGCATCCTCGCGCCGGATCAGCGGCTTGGTCAGGCGGTGCGGGTGGTGGATATAGTCGAACCCGAACCGGCCTTTGACACAAAGGCGGCCTTCGTTGGCGGGGCCATTGATGCCCTCGACATATTTGACCTTCCCGTCCTTGACCTTGAGAGAGACCTTGCAGCCCACGCCGCAAAACGGGCAGACGCTTTCGGTCTCGGAATCGTAATCCTTGCTGTCGCCATGCTGGTGTTCATCCAGCACCGTGGCGGGCATCAGCGCCCCGGTCGGACAGGCCTGAACGCATTCGCCACAGGCCACGCAGGTCGAGGCGCCCATCGGGTCGTTCTGATCGAACACCACCTGTGCGGTGTGGCCACGCCCGGCCATTCCGATCACGTCATTCACCTGCACATCACGGCAGGCGCGAACGCAGAGGTTGCAGTTGATGCAGGCATCCAGATTGACGCGCATCGCAATGTGGCTGTCATCCAGCAGCGGGATTTTTTCTGGCTCTTTGGCCGGGAAACGGCTGTCGTCGACACCGTTCAGCGCCGCCATGTCCCAGAAATGGCTGGAGGCGTCATGCGCCACCTCGGGCTGGTCGGCGACCAGCAGTTCCATTACCAGGGCGCGCGATTTCTCGGCGCGGTCGGTGTCGGTTTTGACCACCATGCCATCAGCAGCAGGACGGATGCACGAGGCGACCAGCGTGCGCTCACCTTCGACCTCGACCATACAGGCGCGGCAATTGCCGTCGGGTTTATACCCGGGCTGCGGTTTGTGGCAGAGATGCGGGATCGTGAACCCCTGCCCCTTGGCGGCTTCCCAGATGGTCCAGCCTTCGGGCACGGTGACGTCATTTCCGTTCAGATTGAAGGTGACGGTCTTGGTTGGGCTTGCGTCAAGCATGGCTCTGTCTCCCTCAGATTTCGTCGGCGAAATGTTTCATGACCAGGCGGATCGGGTTCGGGGCCGCCTGTCCCAGACCGCAGATCGAGGCGTCGCCCATGACCTGACACAGGTCTTCCAGCAGGTCCTGATCCCATGTCTCGGCCTGCATCAGCTTGACCGCCTTTTCGCATCCCGCCCGACAAGGGGTGCATTGACCGCAGCTTTCATCCTCAAAGAACCGCAGCATGTTCAGCGCCGCGTCACGGGCGGTATCCTGATCGGACAGAACCACCACAGCGGCAGAGCCGATGAAGGTGCCCAGCGGCTGCAGCGTATCGAAATCCAGCGGCACGTCATCGATGGACGCAGGCAACAGACCCGAGGACGGACCGCCCGGCTGATACGCCTTGAACTGATGCCCTTCGGCCATGCCCCCGGCGGCCTCGATCACGTCCAGAATGGTCGACCCCGCAGGCAGCAGGTAAACCCCCGGCTGCGCCACCCGGCCCGAGACCGAATAGCTGCGCAGGCCCGTGCGGCCATTCTTTTCGGTGCTGTTGAGGCATTCCGGCCCCTCGCGGCAAATCTTTGAGACCCAATAGAGCGTCTCGACATTGTGCACCAAGGTTGGACGGTCAAAAACCCCGACCTGCGCCACAAACGGAGGCCGGTGACGCGGCAGGCCCTTTTTGCCTTCAATCGATTCAATCATCGCGGATTCTTCGCCGCAGATATAGGCACCGGCACCCCGGCGCAGGTCGATATAACCTTGTTCGACGATCCCCGCCTGTTCCAAAGCGGCAATCTCGCGGCGCAGGATTTCCAGCACTGCCGGGTATTCGTCGCGCATATAAATGAAACAGGTCTCGGCCTCGACCGCCCATGCGGCGATCAGCATACCCTCAAGGAACACATGTGGCGTGCGTTCCAGATAATAGCGGTCCTTGAACGTACCGGGTTCGCCTTCATCCCCGTTCACGGCCAGATAGCGCGGGCCGCCGTTCATGCGAACAAAGCCCCATTTCTTGCCCGACGGGAAGCCAGCGCCACCGAGCCCCCGCAGGCCCGAGGCCAACACGTCCTCCTGCACCTGCTCCCAATCGCCGCTTTCGCGCAATTCCTTCAGCTTGGCGTAACCGCCATTGGCCTCGTAGGTCGCAAAGGTTTCATAGTCCGGCAGATGCGTGTGAGTATCCCCGGCAGCAATCGCGGCCTGCACCTTCTCGGGTGTCGCATGGTCGATATGGTTGTGCCCGATTTCCAGCACCGGAGCGGTGTCACAACGGCCCATGCAGGGCGCGCGCAGCACGCGCACTTCGGACGGGTCCAGCCCGTCCTCCAACGCCTTTTGCAGCTGCTGGGCACCGGCCATTTCGCAAGACAGGGAATCGCAGACCCGGATGGTCAGCGCGGGGGGCGGCACCTCATCCTCTTTCACCACGTCGAAATGGGCATAGAAGGTGGCGGTCTCGTAAATCTCGGCCTGCCCAACGCGCATTTCCACCGCCAAAGCGGCAATGTGATCGGCGCTGATATGGCCGTGTGCGTCCTGAATCAGATGCAGAAACTCGATCAACAGGTCGCGGCGGCGCGGGCGGTCGCCCAACAGGCGCGCAATTTCGTCCTGTGCCTCATCCGTGAACTGACGGCCCTTGGGCGTGTGCCGCCCCTTGCCTTTACCTGACTTCCAGACGCCCTTGGGTGCGCCTGATGGCTTGGTGTCTAATGGTGCCATGATGCCCTCCGATTAAGGCCCCGTGTCTCATCAGCCCAGCATATCGTCAAATCGCATTTGGCAATCGCACGATAACGACACCTTATCACCGTAAAGACGTCACCACCGCGCGCAGCGCTTGGATTGTTGGCAATTCAGGATCCCGGCTGAGAGTTGCCAAGCATATCGGCTTGCTGACGACCGGATCGACCAGAGGCAGCACCTTCGTGCCCTTCAATTCACCCAGCGCTTTGACCAGAACACGCGGAACAACTGTTGCCGCCAACCCCGCGCGCGCCATCACCATCGAAGCGGTGAAACCGCTTGTCTCGGCCACGACATCCGGATGCAGCCCCTGCTCTTCGAACACATGATCCAGAATACGCCGATTTTGCATCTGCGGCTCAAGCAGGCTGAGCGGGAAGTCAGCCACACACGCCCACGGGATCGAGCCGGTTTTTTCGGTCATATGCGAGGGAACCAGCAGCACGTAAGTCTCTTCGTACAAAGGCTGCACCTGCCGCAGATCGGTACCGATGCTGTCGCCATAGGTTATCCCGGCATCCAGGCTGCCTTCATCCAACCGGTGCTGGATAGCGGTGGCTGACATGGTCTCGATCCGCGTCACGATGCGCGGATGGGCTTGCCGCAGATGCTTGGTAAGGCGCCCTGTAAACGCG
>CAAKHF010003121.1:1668-15134 GCA_901007745.1 Hippocampus kuda
TATATATATATATATATATATATATATATATATATATGTGTGTGTGTGTGTGTGTGTGTGTGTGTGTGTGTGTGTGTGTGTGTGTGTGTGTGTGTGTGTGTGTGTGTGTGTGTGTGTGTGTGTGTGCGTGTGTGTGTGTGTGTCTTTTGGCTTGATTACACTTCATAAAAACAGTTTATTTCTTTATCATGCCTTTTATCAAGTGTTATTATGTTCTTGGATTTCCTTTTAAAAACCTGTAACAAAAGAAGTGTGTGCATTGATGCAACTGAGCAAAGGTTTGGAGGCAACAAAAACAGGTTTAAATTACACATTTTTAAAAGGTCATTTTGTTCTTGACAAAAAAAAAAAGAGTTTTTGAGAAGAAAGTCTTCACTATGCAGGGATGAAGGGGCATGGGGTTGGATAAATACAAGGTTTTGAGATCATTTTTACTAGTCATGATTTCAATAACAATCAAATATTTTTTTTTAACATAATGTTCACCGAGTAAACTAGTAAAACTAGTTCAACTAGTAAAAATGAGCTCAATCTGGGATTTTTGACATACAGATGTGTCAAAACCATGCCTGTTGACACGAAGCGACGAAAATGACTACAAAATAATGAGGTCTGATTGGCATTTTGTGAAGAAACGGGAGATGGGATCTTCACCGAAACTAGTTTTTATTGCCTCAGTGTGGGTTTATAATTTAAATGTGCCTTTTGGACAAAATTACAATTTTGGGACTTGCATGAGGAAAAAAAAAAACAAAACAACAATTGTGGGGTGCCACGTTTGGGTTTTATTTTTCACTTAATATCAAATATGTGAAAATGTGCTACATTTTAGTGCTGCTATCTTGAAGCGTCTGATGTCTTTTGCTTTGTCCTCTGCTCTGTGTGCATCACTACTCAGCTCATAATTCTTCCTCAGCCTCTGCAATGCAGCGCCACAAACGCTCCCTCCCTGCCCCCAACCCCATCCGATTCCGTTGCTCCTTTACGTAAACATGCAGGCAGGGAAAATACCTTGCGCTTAATCTTAGTATTGATAAATGTGCACAATATCCCACTTCCTTCCTTTCTGCGACGTTAGAGATGACATTCATCGTATATTGCATGTTCTTTTCCTTCCTAATGACACGGACGGGCCACTTGGGCTTATTTTGTGCTGACATGGGTACGGATGAGCACAAGGAAGGATAATTTTTTTTCCACGCCACTGACAATGAGATGAAAACAGCAGTGGCAACTTGACTGATGACTTGAGAGCTTGTTTGCCAAAGAGCTGTTCCCTTCTCAGATTCTGTTTTCCCTTTTTTTTTTTTGAAGTTAAAACATTGCTTTTATAGTCCAAGTGTCTTTTCCAAGTGAGTCACCAGAGTAGTGAGTGCAAAGGAGTCAGAACATGAGAAGTGAAGCAAAAGGAAGGTTGCATATTGCCTTGCCTGACATTTTGCCTTTTTTTTTTTAAAAATGGGATAATTCTCCAATAAAAAACATTTTCCACAAAAAATGGGAATTGGCTCTCGCAACCCAAAAAAACTCCCCAAAACATTTCACCTTTAAATATGAAAACATATTCTTTTTAAAAATATGGTAAAAATCTGTTAATGGGCGACGCTGCAGGTTCTGAACGGCGAGAACTGGGAGTCCACTGTACATCAATTCAATATTCCCTATTGAACTGAACTGAAATGGAATTAATCTAGGCCAGACCCTCAAATAACACAATTTTTATTACTGATTTTATTCAAGAAAATTACCATTGAAATTTCAAAATATAAACATAATAAAAGGCCATTAAAATAGTATTTACAAATGTTTTGTTTTTGTATTTGTTTGATTGATTGTTGGTACCATCGATTCAACAACTGAAATGGTTTTATTTCACTGCACTTGCGTGGTGACATATCAGAAGCTCTTGCTCATGATCAAAATTTTGGCTCACAACACATAGCAAATGAATAAATAAATAAATCAACCAGGTGACAAATCCTTCAACTCGTGTTATTTATTTCTTACCGTTAGCCGCAGCCATCAGGGCTTGGAGCTGCTCAGCTTCAGTTGGGGGTTGGGGCCATGGTCCTGTTCCCATGGCAACCTCGGGTCCTCCGGCAGCTCTACCCATGTGGGAGGGGGGAGAGAAGATGAAGGTAAGTCTGACAGTAAGTAGTCAGTGGGTCAGGCTTGACAATTTTTTTTGTGTGTTGGTGGCATCGCAGCTGACGAAGAGTGGGGTGCTGATGCGTCAAGCGTGGCAAGCGTGCTTGAACCTTCGCACAAAGTCGTACAATATGTGCTTTCCATCGTTCCATTGAGCAAATACTAGTTCAAATATTTAATGCTGAGGCTGGCGTCAACATGGGTTGATGCAAACTGATTATTTCCATGTGAGCAAACTCCAGGCAGGCTTGCTTATTCAAAGAGTGCAATTTGCGTGTGGAGGGAACAAAGCAAACCTACAATCTTTTATTTTTTTTTTTCCACATAGTCACACTAGTGCTGCACGAACGCAAGCTGTGCTGCTAACAACTGGGTCACGCTGACTTGTAATCTGGGTTAGACTAGTGATGAACAACAAGCTCGCCGTAAACACCCCTGCGCTTCAGAAGAATTAAATGGAAAGAAGATTAACTTGGGGGGAAAAAAGGGGGATTACGTGCCCCGACACCTGCTTTCCAAAACTGGACAGTGTTTTTCTTCTTCCGGCCAGTGAGAGCCAGCCCTGGCTTGAAGCCGCCATCTCCCTCTCATCACGAAAGATAAAAAGTGAGCGCTTCATTTAGGCTAAACGAGCATCTCACTTATCACATCCTGTGGCTGTTGAGCTCTTCCTGTGGTCAGTATTATCACTTCCTGTGGGCAAGATGGAGACTTGCGGTCCGGAGGGAGGACGCTCAAGCCCACCAGGCCAGCGTTTATAGCCTCCAGCCATGTTTTATTGCCTCGCCGGGGACATTTTAGGCACATCGAGCCTTAGTCTTCAGATAACCGCACGCTGCCCCTGCATGTTGACCTCAAGAGAGCAACACGTCGTCTTCCCCGCCGTCCACTTGATAAATTACTCGAGAAGCCACATGTGATACTGTTGGGCTACAACCACTCTGCACACACAAACATTGAGGCAACACAGTGAAGCCCAAGGAAATTACACAAGCTCCATTTTGTTTGGTTTTGCACACACATATATAAATATGGCACGACACTGCACGCAAAAAAAGTGCCACAGTCCTTCCAACGCCACAGCAGGCATTGTGGCCTAAATGCACACGGCTCAACAAACCCCATCAAACTTTTAGGGAGACTAACACAAGCTCTATGAGTTAGATACAGCTACACACACACACTCAGCCTGGGTGCACTAATCACAGGAAACTCTCCGCCCTTATAAACCAATCAGGACTAATTCAGTTTCGCAAACGCTGGTCAGCTACAAAGGGCAGAGAGTGGCCAAACTTTCCAGCTCTAAATGAGTACCTTGTCCCACTCTTCGGCGTCCATCGTATATGTGTACCGTATGGCATGTGGGGACTAAAAACACAACAAGTTATAGAAACTGACAGACACGTTTACTTTGCAAATGTACACTTGCACAACCCAAAGAGATCCAAGACAAAAGCTGCAATTTTGACTGACACTGTCACGCCGGCCTTCATTTTGGTTGTGCAATTGTCGTACTGTGTTAGAAACGGCTCAGTTTGATGCTATGCAGTTCGACGACACTGACAAAGTAAAACCACAAGAACAAACACATTGGTGAACAAATAATTCTGACGGTGTCATTCAAAATTGAGTATTTATTTGGTATCCACAAAGGGGAGGTCATTTTGTTGGCCAGTATATGTGTGTCAGGCGGATTAAGTCAACAGCGGCCATATACTGTTTACGAATATGGCCTTCTTTAAAATGATCATTTATTATTGTCATGACCTGGCACGTGGTTCTACCGCCTTCATTTGTCAAGAAAAATAAATAAATAAATCATGAATCCTCATGTCAATATTAAATAATCCTGCAAGAAGTGGAGATCTATGACGATAGACAATTCTTTGCTTCTTCAAAGTGACTGTTCAGCCCAGGTGGAGGTCTGCTCTAATTCACTCACATTATCGCTATTTTAATAAAGGTAGAATTCATGATCCAGCTCGCCGTTTAGAATCTTATCAGTGCCTATTTACACATCATGCATGAGAAGCAAACCTTGCAAGGTTTGCTTGATGTATCCATTACCTGAGCAGTCTTGATTTAAGGACTAACACAGCATCATGTCGTGCCCTAATCATGATGAAATGTTACCCCATGACAACATGGAGCAAAATAACGTGTGCACGAAGCTGCGATTGGCAGCAAGTACCACATATTGCCCAAAAACGCATTGTTTGGAAGGCAGAAATCCCCCATGGCGTCGGTTTGATTCGAAACGCCTCTCGGATGTCAGGGAAGGAGGCGAGAACAACTGCATCGCCCCTCCCCCATCAGCTCTGGCCACCATCGCTCATCTGCAGTCCTGAGCAAGCAGAGAGGAGAGGAACGCCAGGGGGAGGGGGAGCGGAGGCTGGCGGCAGCCATTTTAGAAAACAGGGATCCATCACTGAGGAGTGTGTGAGGCGGAAAAAACAAAAACGACCTCACACTTGGGTTTTTTTAAATCATGTAACCACAATGTAATAGGCACTTATGAGCTATTTCTCATTGTTCTTCACCCGTCATCATCAACATCATCATCATTCTGTGTGTGTGAGTAAGAGGAGGTCATGTTTACTCACCCGCTGGGTCCTGGTCTTGCTCCCTGGTTAAAACGCCAGTCATTGTTGGGAGGCTTTTGCTGCAAAGAGAAGAAAAGTCGCAACATGAGCAACACATCCAAGGTCAACACATTTGATGAGGTTTCTCACTGGATTTCATGTGATGTTGTTTTTGTGGCCGGCACATCTGTGCGTGCGCGAGCGTGTGCATGTGGGTGGTTGCAGTCTCGCAGCAAGACCAAACGAACCTCTGCACGCATGTTGTTCCAACAATGGCGAAGGGGCAGAAAATGCAAAATGAGCAGCATAAATAAGATGCAGGAACTGGACCACCACATACTACTCAGACACAAAATGGAAAATCAGAATGGGAGAAGCAAACCTTAAATGTCTGCTTGATGAGGAAGAGACAAGGAACAAACAGGCATCAAATGGAAAAGTTGACTGTGCACCCGTTTTTTTCCCTCTCCCATGTCTCTTAACATTCATGTGACTTCCTAATTCCATGTTTCTAGATTAAACAATGTGGAAATTGTGTGAAAATTTAAAGACTGTGGACGAAGATTACATGAGAACGCAGTATGGGCCATCTAGTCCTGACTGTTCACGACTTTTCTACTTCTTCCCAGCTTCTCTTGTTGTGCACTGACGCAGTGAATGGAGGCTGGCAGAGCTCCATTCGTGCTGCCTACTCAATACGAGAGCTCCCCGGAGCGAGTGGCGGCAAAGATGATGCGGTGCATTATTAAAAGAGTTATTCGACCCCCAGGGGAAGGATGGAAAGCTGAAAGATGCTCAGAAGAATGTTATGTTCATGATAATAATGCACACTTTCCTCCCACATCACTCCAGTAACACAAAAAAAAAAAAAAAAAAACTACGCAAAGACACAGGTAAATCAGCATCCATTCCAAAATGAAACCACAGCGGTTGTGAATGAGAAGAGGATGGTCGATCTCAATCCTCCTCCACAGCTCGGCCAATGGTTGCATTCTAAAAACGGACGCCTCCGATGAGTGCGGGCATGGGTGTTCCATCTGACACAAAGCGATTGAGCCACGAGTGAAGGCGAATATCCAGAAAGAGGCCCAGCATTCCATCTGTGTGGCTCCGGCACACAAACAACATCGAGGTCAGGGACAAAGACTATCAAACAAACGCTGCTTGGATAAAAGGCTTCAACATACTGTCGGTGCGATACTTTGCGCTGTATAGACTCCAGGGGCCGGGTCGGAGTGCATCTCATCCCACCAGAGTGTGGATTTGACCTTTCATACCATCTTAAGGCACTTTTAGTCAGCATCTGTCACATATTTGAGCTCGACAAACGAATTACAACCTGCCTCAGTTGTCTCACCGGTGCATGAGAGCATCTGGCGAACATCTGTCATGCTGAAATAAAACATAAAACGTACTGATGTAATTGTGTATAATATGAAGTATGATTCAACTGGTAGAAATAGATTTTTTTGGGCAGACAAAATATGCTTCCACCCATCTGGTGTACTGTGCATGTGTGTGTGTGTGGGGGGGGGGGGGGTGGACTCTGGGAGGCAGAGTTGATAAACTGTATGATGTTTAAAATGGTTTGGCTGGACTGCACCTGGTGCGCTAACTGAAAGGAGGAAGTCTTTTTTTTTTTTTTTGTTCTGCTACTCTCTCAGGCACATACACACACAACCCTATCTGTTGTTATAAAAGCAAGCACTGGGATGTCGAATTCCCCATCTATCCCATCTCCGTTCAATTGCTACCGATAGGGAAAACACATCCAGTCGGAAACGTGACGTGTGTTTGCTTTGAATAAACAAACAAGAGCAGGTAACTGACAAAACCCTGAGGACATTTTCCCAGAACCGCATGAGCCAGTTCGGTGCATGTGATGCTTGAAAATGTCCATACGAGTCTGCTGTATTTGGATAACAACCTGACTAGCCTGCACGTAAACACACCTGGAAGAGCTAACATAACACCTTGGTAGTGATTACTTGAAAGCTGCCGAAATGGCAATGGATGCTTTCAGTGGTGAGCTGATGGAAAGGAAGGACACACGCTCTATTTTTAAACATCGCTAAGGGCGTGTTAAACCAAGTGTTCCGGAGCAGCACATTACAAAAGAACGAACATGGTAGCGAGGGAGCATGAGTCACTGGGGCTCACGGCTCATTTCTAAAATTACCCGCTATATCGTGAGGTTCTTTATGTGTCCAACTTAATGCTCACAACCACAAGCAAGGGCGCTAACATGATGGCCGCCGTTCCACAAGCACGAAAGCAAGCGCCGTTTGCCGCCATGCGCGGAAAGCCACCCGGCCCTTCCTCTTCCTCACTAGTTCTCTTGTCCTCATTGAAAGCACGTGTCACTGCGGCAGATGGCAATCTGCTGACCTCGGGGGCGAAGCTAATTCAGTATGGAGGAAGTATGTTAAAAAGCTTGGTGAAAAACGACATGATGGAGAAAGCATTTGGCAGAAAGCGCAACCTGTTTAGTGCTGTACATGATGGCTTTGGGTTAATTCACCCCTCCTGAATAACGATTCATACAAAAGAGGCACCATTTTGACCAAGGAAGTAAGAACCGAGTGCTGCGACTATTCATCAGTGGACAACAGGAAGTCAGGGGCCATACAAGTGACCCCGTGATTTCCTGTTCTGAACCAAAGTGAGGGTTTTTTTCTTGTGTTCCTTTGAGTATTTTCTTTCCTTAGCCCACCTGCCTCTCTTTCTCTGCTGTCGTCTTCCTCTCAGCCATTAAATCAACCTGACGGGAACTTTTTTGTTTGTTTGTTTTTTTTTTCTTTTTTTAAATCTGCTCTTTCTTCCTATCCATCTACTAGAAACACGCAAGGTTTCTCCATTTTCCCCTCACCATCTAGTGGGGGCAACTACGCCGGAAGACTAAGAAACATCCACTTGAAAATATGGAATGATTCAAGATAAGAGCTGTATCCAAAATTCTGCCTTTAACCCTTGTGCCCTGCATCTACACTTCCTGTACAACTGCATGCGTTGTGTTGCAAAAGCAAATGCATGCCATGCATGGGTTTCAAACCTGTGGCATGCATTTGTTTTTGCGACACAACGCATGCAGGTGTACAGGAAGTGTACCTGCAGGGCACAAGGGTTAATAAGATAATAATGTATTTTTTTAAAACTGTACTGATTGAACAATATCAGTAGCGAAACAGCAGAATTGCCAAGTCATTGGCATTTTTTTTTTAACTGATTCAGTAACGGGTCAAAAATGATTTGGGCAGATTATGCAGATTTATCTAATTAGGTTAACTGTCGGTGGTTGTAGTTTGCAGCGGGAGATGATTGACGCCCATCCAAAAAGCTTTATAATTTCCTATATATGCTACGTAGTGGGGTCAAAGAACTTTTTTCAACCTGACAAAGTTATCACCTGGCATAAGGAAGCTCCTCCCAACTCGTCAACATCGTCAACTCGTTCCTTGGCTCAACGATGCCACTAAATCGATTACGTAGACTTGGAATTTGAGCACAAAAACAGTGAATAGGTACATTTTTTAGTAAGTAACGGAGCATTGGTTGTCCAAAATAAGCAGTTTTGTGGGGCTCCACTATAGGAATGCCACTGCTATGGCAACCAAACTACTAAATAAACGAATGAGCTTTGGAATGGCGGAATTCGAGGTACAGGAGTGGCTACGTTTGTGGCCAGGGAGAATGATTCTCTGAAACACTTTGTGGAACCCACCCCGCCAAACCTACATTAATCTCCTCACCTCACCGGCCGAGTTCATAAGGTGCTTCCTGCTGAGAGTGGTGTTGAGCGTGTTGTTGTGACTCAGCATAGGCGTCTTCATGAACACAAAGTCACTCCTGCTGGATATGGTGGAGTAGCAGGGCCGATAAGTGCGCGTGTGTGGATCCTGGGGGCCTCCCACCACCTCCATGTAACGGATGGGCCCGTCCGTGTTGAGCTGCAGGTGCAGGTCCTTGCTGGGCCTTTGGTGGTAGCGCCCAGACCGATGATTACCGTAGCAGCAATAGCAGCAATCGGAGTCGCCCATTGCGTGCCCGCGGTGCCTCAGGCAACGCACCATGAGGACGGCGAAAGTGATAAAAGACACACCTGATACACAGGCGAGAGAGATAATGAGGTACAAGGTGATGTCCGACATCCCGCCGCGCGGCGAGAATGGTGTGTGGTGAGGTCTCGCCGGAGCGTCATCCGCGACTCCCTTCTCCTCCACCGTGACCGTAATGTTCACCCAGCTGGACTTTGGCGGCTCCCCATTGTCTTGGATGATGACCGCAATGTCATAAGTGGAGCCTTCTTCCTCCTCAGCCCACTTGCGGGCTGTGCGGAGGTCGCCAGAGTGCGCCCCGATACGAAACATGCCAGCATGCGGCCCGGGGGCGATGGAGTAAAACAACCAGGCATTGTGCCCGCTGTCGGCATCCACCCCCACAAGTTTGTTTATGAGATAGCCCGGTCCAGCAGACGGTGGCACACTCAGCTGCAGTCCTTTGTCTTGTGGAAAGGCAGGGTGGACAATTACAGGTGCGTTGTCGTTCACATCCACCACAAACACATGGACAGTGACGTTGGCGGTCCTGGGGGGCGTCCCGGCGTCCCGGGCCTGGACCTCAATACGGAAGGCCTTAAGCTGCTCGTGATCCAAGGAACGCATGCTGAAGATGTGGCCGCTCTCTGGATTAATGTAGACATAGGAGGAGATGGGTGAGCCCTGGACCATGCTGGGAAGAATGGAGTAGGTGATGCGGGCATTGTCCCCCAGGTCCGGGTCAGTTGCCGAGACAACGGTGATGGGAGCGCTCGGAGCGTTGTTCTCAGGGATGTCCACCGAGTAGGAGTTTTGGGAGAAGGTCGGGGGGTTGTCGTTGACGTCAGACAGCTTCACCACAAAGGTGGTTTGCGACGACATGGGAGGCGAGCCGCCGTCGGTGGCCTTGATGACCACTTTGTACTCAGACTCGATCTCACGGTCGAGGGGCCCGGCTGTGGTGAGGCTGTAGTGCATGCCGAAGGCCGAGTTGAGTTTGAATGGCAGACCTTGCGGAATTGTTAAACTAACCTCCCCGTTCTTGCCCGAGTCCAGATCCCGAGCACTGATGAGGGCTATCACCATCTCAGGGGCGCAGTCTTCTCGGATGGGGCTTGTGAGTGACGTCAGTGTGACCTCTGGCACGTTGTCATTGACGTCGATGACGTCGACGATGACGTTGCAGGAGCCCTCCATCGCTGGGGAGCCACCATCCCGGGCCTGCACCGTGATGTGATAGGATGGAGCCTTCTCGTAATCCACTTCGCCGTTCACGCGAATCTCCCCGCTCTTCGTATCCACGGTGAAGAGTTTCACGACGCGCTCGGGCGTGTATTTACTAAACATGAATGATATTTCTCCGTTGCGACCTGAATCCGCGTCCGTGGCGTTCAGTTTCGTCACTAAAGTGCCCAGTGCGACATTCTCCAACAGGCTGACTTTTTTGACAGACTCCTCAAAAATCGGCGCGTTGTCGTTTACGTCCAAAACTTTAATGAGAAGCAGCGTCGAGCCTGACTTTTGCGGCTGCCCCCCGTCCACAGCCGTGAGCAGCAGCTCAAAGGAAGCCTGCGCCTCCCTATCAAGAAGTTTGTCCACCACAAGCTCTGGAAACTTGCTGCCGTCACTTTTAGTCTCCACGTTCAATATAAAAATGTCATTCTCTGCAAGATGGTACGTGCGCAATGAGTTGGTACCCACGTCCGGGTCGTGCGCGCTCTCCAAGCGGAATCTCGTGCCCTGCGCGGCCGCCTCGGACACTTCCAAAGACACGCTGCTAGTTGAAAAAATCGGAGCGTTGTCGTTGACGTCTACGATGTCCACCACGACGCGCTGGATCTCCAAAGGGTCCGATAAAAGTATCTGAAGGTGTAGTGAGCAGGACGAGCTCAACTCGCACATCTGCTCTCTGTCAATCTGCTGCTTAATCACCAAATCTCCAGTCGCTTGCCTCACCTCAAAATACGGAGTGTCCGATTCAGACACCACACGCAGCCCCCTTCGGACAATCCCCTGAGTGCTCAGGCCAAGATCTTTCGCGATGTTCCCCACGATGGATCCCGGACTGAGCTCCTCCGACACCGAGTAGCTGAGCTGGGCGGAAGCGGAGGAGAGACAGGCCAGAAAGCAGCAGAGCCGCGACAGCTGGCCCCCTCCTCCGGGGCGCTTCCTCTGCCTGGAGTCCATTGTCCGGGAAAACGCTGAAACTTCTCCCCTCACCGTTTGCTATCCATTATTATGTTGGGTTAAGACGAGCCCGACCAGTTCGGTGGTGAGTATGTCCGCTTGACGCGAGTGACGGGAAATTTGAACGCGGTCATGACCGCCGATTTTCGGGGGGAAACGAGGCCGAAAAACTCAACATTTTCCCCCACACTTCAACTTCGCTCTGGCTCCTCTCTCCCGCCTCGCTCCACTCGTGGGCGGGGAGAGGGCACAGAGCCCCCACCCCCCACCCCCCTCTCATTGGAACATACACGCAGACGCAGACAAAAGTCTCTCACTCGCGCACACACTTTCCCACGTCCACGCATACGCTGGAAACGTGGTTCATTCTCCCCCCCCCCCAACTCAAAGCTTGAGGAACAACTTCAACCAAAAAAGTGAAATGATAACGATGTGCAAATATACTGTTCTGCTTTCGTAACGAGGAAAAACAGTGTGAAAGGCACCCAAAACGCATTCCATTCCAGTGCATCTTTTAGTTCATTCACGTGTTACGGGGTGGTGAAAAAAAAAAAAAAAGTTGTGAAAGTATTTTCACCCATACGGGGGCGCCATATCCAAACTGGTCAACCCCACAAATTGGACAAAAAAAGCAGCACAATAGTGGTCAAAAGTTTTGTTGTGATGAATAAAAGGTGGAATATTACATTCAATTAAATAGTAAGGAAAAAAAACAATGTAACAAGCTAAATATATTTTCATATCAGATATTCCCGAAAAACAACAACAAAAAATAAAAAAACCTCCAAGATTTATCCTATTTGGGTTTTGGAAGAGCCTTCTCCAATGTCTATGCTCATTTCCTTATCAGTGAAGATGGATGCCCTGCCTGATTCCAAGCCTCCCTCATCGGGGCTTGGGATCAGCAAATGGAATGGCTTGTCCATACCAGCATTTAAATAAAGCCACAAAAATCGAGAATAAAACTACAAATAAAACAATAAATAGGGAAAATGAGCAACACGACCTCATTCAGTTGTACGCGCCTCACTGCCAACCTCACGCGACTCATGCAATGCCTGTTTTTATCTGCTGCTGACTTCACATGACTACTACTACGACTACTTCTACGATATGATTTTATTCTTTTTATTCATTTATTGTGATTTTTATTTTTAATACAGTCTACTGTTACTTTAACTTTTACTAACACGGCATGTTGTTTGAGATCGTTTTAAGGTGGAAGAAAGACAATAAGATTGGCCAAGCAACCAGTTCAGGGTGGACCCCGCCTACTGCCAGAAGTCAGCTGGGATCGGCTCCAGCACACCCGCGATCCCAGTGAGCAAAAGCGGATTAAAACATGGATGGATGGATAAAAACAACACCTGTGCAACATGCCAATCAGGAAGTTGAAATGTTGCCAATGACTAAACTTGAGACATAACAACCCCTTGAATTCTCAGTTCATGTCACTTCATTTGACAATTATCCCCTCACCTGCTGGCTCTCAAAGGTCCAGGTGCTGTCAGGCAAAGAAGCATCCAGGACGCTGATGACCTCCTTAAAGTCAGTGGTGCTACTGGGCTTGACCAGCGTGAAATCACTGTACTCCGACATGGGAGACATGCACGACCGGAAGGAGTGACTCTGAGACATGACGTCTCCTCCCAGAACCTCCACGTACTTGATGGGTCCATCGGTGTTGAGCTGAATGTGCAGATTTCTGTTGGGCTTCTTGTCCTCATCGGACAGTGTCCGTCGCACGCAGCAAGTGGCGCCGCTCGTGCTGCTCTTCACGCATTTGACGCCCAAGACGAGCAAAGTGAGCAGAGACAGCACGGACACCGAGGCCAGAGCCACGATCAAATAAAGCGCGATTGTGCCGCCTTTCTTGCCGGCCTCGGACGCCTTGTGTCTCAGCTCCAACACGGGCTCGCTCACGCCGTCCTCCAGCAGGATGGACAGCGTGACGGTGGCCGACTGGACCGGCTCCCCGTCGTCCTTGACCTCGACGATCAGCCTCTGAGAGGAGTCGTCGTGCTCGGACACGGCGCGTTTAGTCCTCACCTCCCCCGTGTACAAATTGAGCGTGAACAGGGAGGCGTCCGTGGCCTCCGCCACTTTGTAGGACATCCAGGCGTTGTGGCCCGAGTCGGCGTCCACGGCCGTCACCTTGGTGAGCAGGTGGCCCGCCTTGGCCGAGCGGGGCACCCTGAGGTGGGAGGCGGCGTGGGGGGAGGGGTATATGACAGCGGGGGCGTTGTCGTTCTGGTCCAGGATGAAAACGTGGACGGTGGCGTTGCTGCTGAGGGACGGGGAGCCCTGGTCCTTCGCCTCAACCTCAACCCGAAACACTTTGACTTTCTCGTAGTCAAACGAGTGCATGCTGAAGATGCTGCCGTTCTCCGAGTTCACGTACACGTAAGACGACACGGACACGTCGTGCACTTTCGAGTCCACGATGGAGTAAGAGACTTTGGCGTTTTCACCGGCATCCGGGTCACTTGCAGACACCGAGTACAGGATCGAGCCT
>CAAKHF010003125.1:5198-15206 GCA_901007745.1 Hippocampus kuda
AGGCGGGGTGTAGAGAGACCTAGAACCGACACGCAGCCATTGATCCACCGTGGGTGGAGGTAAAGCCTGGAGTTGAAGCAAAGAGGCAACCCGGCGGGAGCGAAGCAGCTGGAAGCCCAAGCCGAGAAGGCGCAAGAGTGGGGAAAAGATTAGCTGAACTCTCCTGCCCTCTCTGGCCACAGCGGGAATTTAAAACACTTTTCAGCCAGCCGCATGGGAACACAGTCACGTGACGAAAAATCCCCGAATGGGAAGATTTGCAACGTGATTTTGTTCCCACGTTGACAGGACAACATAAAAAGGGCACGTATGACAAAAAAATGTTCACGTTGAATTTGGATTCCATTTCCCAAATCGTAAATATTTTTAAAATGTCTTTTTTTTTTAATGTCGACTGTGGTTCTTACGCGTCAAATTCAACACCTCAACAAAGCACATAAAACATGACTTTCACATGTCCTCACAAAACACAAACATTTGAAATGCGTGAGAACGCCCCAGGTAGCAAATCCATCAACTCGCACAAAGAGATGCACGATGCCACAAACACCTTGGCGAATGGCGCTCCTGTCACATAGTTTGGCCTTTCACTGGCAGGATAACCACTAACGTCTACGTGTGTGCGCGGATGAATCATTCAAGTGACAGCAAAACTGGAAGAGGATGTTGACCTCTCGAATCCAGACGCAATGTATTATCGGACGCAGAGATGGTAAAACGCACGCTGGCTTCAATAAGCTAGCATGACTTAGCATCGTGGGCCGCTGAAAAATGGATGGCGGGCCATAGTTTGTAGTTTGGATCCAGACGATTTTATTTTGTGCGAGCACAATTCAACAAAAACACTTTTTTTTTTTCCCTCCCAAGTGTCCTAGTGAAATTGTGTGTGCGACATTTTTGTTTGGTGGCGTGCCACGAGCTTTTTGTCATGTAAAATGGCTGCCTTCGACCAATAAACATTGCGAAGGAGCGCGTCGGAAGATGTTCGGGCCATAATATCGAGATTATGTCAGCATGTTTGCGCCTCGCCCTTTATCTAACGTTGCCCGTGTTGCAGAATTTCTTTATCCGGGGGAGACAATGCCTTTGGGACAAAGGATTTTCATCCTCAGATGGAAGAAAGACCGCCCCGAGGACTTGTAAACCACAATGAGCATCAACATTTTGCTTTGTTTGACTCTGGTGTCTGCTGCCGGGTCAGCGTTCCAAATGAGAAACGGTCCTGAACTGTCTTTCCTGGATAAATAAAGAAATCCAAACCATTTCAGAAAGAAAAATATCTGAAAGCTGGGGGGAATAAGTCCGCGACAATGTGTAGAAAAAAAGCACTCATTCCATTTGATTTCATTTTCTCGTCGATTCCTCTCTACTCTATATACTGTTTTGTGTATGTGTGTGCGCGCGTGTTAAAAATAAAGATGACTGACTCAGATATGCCGCCGTTGCCATGACAGAGAACGCTTCAGTTCAATCCACGTCATGCACGTTTTCATCTCGGAACGGATATTAATGTCTAAGGGGAAATTAAACAGGTGCGCCGTGTGCGTGTCTGCGCTTTGTGTTGGATTCGAGCGAGCATCTGCGGCGGCGGCATCGTTTTGTAAGGGAAATACCGGTCCTGCCCGACCAACATGAAACAGACGACAATGAACTGGTGGGCCTCTTTTATGAAGCGCGCCGGTGGATCTGGCCGTTGTTTTATTTGGTCGAGCACTGACCCTCACAAATGCCCACTGGGGCTGTGTTGACGCACTGCGAAGGCGGGGGGAGCCCGGGCGGGCGGGAGGGGAGCCGCCGGCCTCGCTCTTATCGGGACGCGATAGCTCGAGAGCAAAGCTCTTTAAGGTGTTTGCGTCGGCAGAAGCAGCATTTCCCCAACAGAATTTCAGAAGCTCAAAGCTACAGAGGTTTCTGGATAAAAAAAAAAAAAAAGCCAGACAAATTGGCTTACATGAGCTGGATGAGTAAAGCAAAGTGTTACAGAGGAAAATCCCCGTTACAAAACCTGAAAAATGCAGCTTGAACACGATTGACTGGAAAAAAGGTTCCAACTCACGATTGTACCCTGGCGAACACAAGCGCTGTGACTTTATGCATATTCCATGATGTCATCTCACGTGGCCTTTCGCCTCTTTTAAATGATCGGTTTTTGTTTTCTGCCGCTTAGCTTCGCTATGAAAATAATTCATGAGACAGAAGCAAATTGATGCCGGGGGCAAACAAAGGGGATCAAAGACCTCTCAAGAATAAGAGAAGCAAAAAACGATGGCGCTGCGCCATCACGAGGAACGGAACCATCATGTTCCCATTTGAAAATATGCAAACAATGAAAAATACACAAAAGACGCATCTGAAGACGCACCTACCGCGTCAAATACAACATCAAACAAGAGCGTCCATAAAGAGGCATCGGAGGCGCCGCAGATCAAACACGCAGCGGGAGTTCCCGATTTTCAGTCTGGCCGCCATTAACGCGACAATGTTAACAGGCGCCTCGCCCCTCCTCCTCAGTATTCCGGTGGCAGCGGCAGAGAGCGCTGCCAGCCTCTATCGATCAGACGTTTAGCTGAATGTTCTCATCGAACAGCCGGCTGCTGCGGACCAGACGCACGTGGCCGGACTGAGAAGCAGCGGTGAGCTCACACCGACACGCAGCCGCGGACAAGAAAAGGAAGAAGTCGTGAAGGGAAATCAAGGGAGGCGTCGGCTCGGAGGCTGGACCCCAAAATTGCTGACCAAACGCAACATTGTTACAATACAATCATCAAAAAGCCCTTGACCGTACATATGATGCGTATCGCCGCCGTTTCAAGACGTTAGCTTGATCTGATATCCTAAACCTTAAGACAGTTTTGTTTTGTTGATGAATTTCCATCCCGTTTTATGTCGCTTGGATGAATGGAATTGCTCACCTGTAGCAACCAACATAGTCAGAGTCATGTTGGAAGATAAGCTGGCCCTGTTTTTGTGCTCAGTGCAAATTTTGTGCAAAGTGCAGTCTAACGATATGCATTTTTTTTTTTTATTCATTCCAACATTGGGCAGAAAACGAGGCCAGGAATAATTTAAAAAAAAAAAAGCTTTGCCTAGTTGGTGCGGTAAGCATTTTTTCCCCCCTCCCTCCAACAGGAGTTTAAAACATCACCTCACTATATGTGATATTACGTGATGTCACTCACGCCGAAGAAGCGCCCGACTGTCTTGATGCCTTGAGCATCAACGTCAGAGACAAATCTCCGTTCATCCCGGTTGCCTTCGGTGTTCCATCGGGATTGCTCATCGGGCATAATCAGCGACGTGCACATCAAGTGCAAAATAGCAGCCGTGCAGACGCGGCGACCGATCGACAGTTAGGCGGAGCGTATTAATCAGTGGGGGACAGTCAGGCGGGCAGAGTGATGGAGAGCAAGCTAATAGACAAGCTCCCTTCAACGCGTGTGCTTTTGCGCGGGTGCGTGTGACCCTCGGGTCAAATCTATAATGGAAGATCCTCTCCTCCATCTCACTGCTTTGCCCTTTCCTCTGCTACCGATCCGACACGCCGCCCTTCTTTCCTGTGCACGTCACATATGGTGATGCGGAGGAAGAGGAAATCAAGCGGGGATTTTGCTTACAAAATCTCTGCTATTTATCGCAGGTGAGAATCTGAAATTTTGGGAGAGATTTTAGGAAGCATCGTGACAGTTGACGCGTTTGATTGGCTCACGCGGGCCAGACAGAATGATGTGGCGGGCCAGATTTGGCCCCCACGCTTTGAGTTTGACACCGGTGGCATGTACAATTGGAAAGGTCACGCTAATGAAGGGCCCAGCGAGTATTTTCATTTCTTCGAAAATGTCGCAAGACTTGTGAAGCAAAATAATAGTCCATTCTTATTTGTCTGACCAATTCTCAACTTGATGGTTTTTCATTTGCTTTGCTTTCAACCAAAGGCACAAAATAATGAACAAGCTTTGTTTCACACCCGAATTACCGAAAGCCTTGGTTTGCGCCGACCTGGTTGCGAAACATCATTGGTGAGAAAGCTCTAACCTGCGAGTGCGATGTCAAATTAATGTGATGGAGCTCTCGAGAGAGAGTCGCAGCTTTTGAAGCCGTCGGAAGCGGAGATCCAATTAGTCTCCCTCCGCTGGCGTTACGCTGGACTCTTTACTCGTAGCCGAGCTCTCGCCACCATCCCTCTCGCATGGAACAAACAAAATGATCTCCGAATTAATTAGCGAAACCCTTCATGACCTCACGTGTGGGGGGAAAAGCATCAGCGCAACATGCAAATGATGACATACGTCCTAAATCACCTTTCAGGAGACCCTAAAAAACGCCATGAAATGGAACAAATGTTGACATGGGAGGTTTTGGCCAAATCCAGCGATCGATAGCAGAACTTTTAACAAGTCTCAGAGTCTCGGATTTGGTATTAATGTATTTTGTGAAATGACCAAATGTGGAACGTGGCCGTTGCCGTTGTTCTGTAGCGGGTAGAGTCATGAAATATTGTGCGGGGGAATCCACCTTTCGCCCCGATAACATCGCTCCCTGCTTTTGATCAGTGGCGATAGTGAACACTGTCTTCCCTTCGTCCTCGGCGATCCTGAAAGAAATCAAGGTCATACTTGCTCTCCTCTGCCTTTAGAGTACATGTGGCATGTATGCCTGTTGTTTCGCGATGGAGAGTCTGTCACGTTGTCATGCCGGCGGCGCCACGTGTACATCTGTCTTCGGCTGTGAATCCTCCAGCACGCGTCAGGTGGGAGAGGTCTTTTGCCCTCTCTCTCCACGATTCAATCCAGGCGAGATTTATGGTCATGGCCAACAGGCAATTTTGGACCCTTTTGTCGGTGCCTGCTTTTTAATAAATCTTAGAGAGTCGTTCAAGTTCATCTTTTCTATCTATTAAGAATTGCGTGGCATGCGCACGCACGTGATGAAATGCGGATGTGCCCCGGTGCACATTCACACACCAGAAACTGCAAGTCCCAGAATGCGCGAGGATGTGGCTGGCATTATCATGTCGCCGTCTCTTGCCCCCCCCCCCCCCCCCCCCCCCTTTTTTTTTTTTTTTTTTTTTGCAGTAACGGTCTTTAAAAAGGGTGCAAGATCGACAGACTACGACTATATATTGAATATATGCCATCTAAAAGGAAAAATATATATACATTAGTCGTCGTTGCAGTCAGGGCCAAAGTTAGAGCAGCCGCCTTGAAGAGGACATATGATGGAAAATTGGCTTTTTAATGGCTTGGACACAAAGAGCCGGGTCTTCACAGTGCCTGCTCGACTGTTAAATTAAACAACCAAGTCAATCTTCTGCGATCTGCCTATTTCTAAACCCGTCTTCTCGGAGCGAGCTGTGCTGCCCCACTCCTGCAGGCTGCTTATTTGCCCCAAATCAACCGCGCGCAATTTCTCCTCCCGTGACACGATGGGCCAGGCTGGACCAAGAGCCAAAAGCACTTTCAAGCCAGGAGCGAAGCCGCTAGCCCGACTCCAGGCTCGGAATTCCGCGAGAACCATTGAAAGCCGAGTTTCTACAAAGGCGGTTAAATCAACCATCTGCAGGTGCAACCGTTGGCGAGCCACACCCGTCATTTTTCGAAACGGAGTCTCCTTGAGGCGATCCGCCAAACACACGGGTGCACCCGATTGCGGCACCATCGGTGTGGAAAGGTGGTAACATATGCCGCCGTCGTTAATCGATGCGCCAATGGTTAAATAAGGTTACATTGGGAAAGTGACGAGTCATTGCCAGTGTGGGAATTTCAACGACTGCAAGTGTTATTGATCGCTCATACATAAGAGTAAAAGAAATGACCTAAACCGCCGATCACCAAGCAGACAGAAAGACATCACTACAGATGGGAATCGTGGGGCAAACAAAGCAAATTGATATCCTGCTATCAGGCCCTAAAACGTGTCCAATTTTGGAATTTCAATCACACCTGCTTAAATTCTCAGCTCAATGATGTTCTATTCCAAAGCAACAAATGATAGTGTGATACTGTTGTTGATCTCGCAAGTAAAAGTAGTCTGAAATCCTCCCCGGAGTGTAAACGGCGCTGTCATTGGGAGTCATCTGTCTTCCACACATGGTCGATCATCCGTTTTGTCTGAGTGTGTGCGCGCGTGTGTGTGTCTTGAATTGTGGATGAGCTCCACAATAGAATGACTTCGCAAAGTGTAGTCATTTACACTCCAGGTTCCCGGTAAATCGACGCCTCAGTGGCGGTACGGTCGGAATATTTCCCATAAGACAGTCAAGCGTGGGCGAAGACGACGGCTATGACATCGACTTGCGATGAGATCGTTACACACTATCGATACAGACAAACCGCCATTCGTTGAAATTCACGCAAAATGAGGAGGCTTCAATTAACTTCCCAAAAATGTTTTGGGAACGCAAGGGGAAGTCGGAGCAGCCTGAGCTACAAGTACTATGAGCTCATGCAAAGACCGCCCATGAATGACGGAGCCGAGATTCAAATCTTGAACCAAGGAACTATACGAACGATGTGCTTAACCATCGCGTGTCCTTCAATACATTTTTTGCACTGTTCGAATCAACGTACGTTTTTTTTTTTTTTTTTTTACAGTTTATTGTAGCACCCCCCTTCCAATTATAAGCGTATCACTGTCTTGTGACTTAAAGCAAGACAGTCAAATCCTCCTTGGCACAAAATGCAAATGCCAAATTGAATGTGGGCTAAAAGCGACACTTTGATGGTCAAACAGAGCAGCTTAAGCAGTCGCACCCGAGGTTCACGCCACGTATTCTGGGGTCAGGTTGTCCATTACAGTGTCAAAGTTCTGCAAGTGGCCTGCTGACCCTGAAGATTCTGCTGCTTCAGAGATACCGGCCCTGAAATTAACAACTCGCCCGTGTCTCTTCCATCTCCTTCACCCGACCGCCTCCTCTTCTTATCCACCACCCCCGCCCCCGCTCAACTCTGTCTTTCATCATCACCTCCTTCAGTTCATTGATTTCTTCTTTTTTATTTTGAAAATCAAATCTTCTTTTTGACCTCCTCTTTTCATGCAGACATATCACAATATGCTAAATGTCACTCCATTGCAATCGTCAATCAGGGCAACGGTTACGGTAACGGACAGGGTATTCCATCTCTTGCGTTGTGAAAAATCTGAAATTTGCGTTGAACACGAAGGGAGACATTTCCACAAGTTTAGTTGTGGAGTATTAGTCGATGGTATCGTCGTTTATTCACATTTGGGTATCGCACTTGATTCTATTCCAAGTGCTGAAGGAGCGATGGGGTTGTCCTTCGATGTCACTGTGGGTGGGCGGGGTGAGCGGGGTGGCAGATGAATTTCACCGCCTGGTGGTAAAAGCTGTTTTTGAGCGTCATGGTTCCAGACTTTATAGTCCTGTAGCATCTTCCAGAGGGAAAGTGAGCGTCTGGTACGGGAGTGGTCCTTCATAATTCCACAGGAGTCTGTGTGTGTAAATATCTCGGGAGCAGGTGGGGGTGTCGATCCAATCACCCACTCTGTTGCTCTCACTACCCACTGTTGGTTTCTCTTGTCTTTCACAGTTGGCTACAGATAGGCTGTAATTGCTTTGCCTGCACTGATTGATTGGTTGTCATTTCATAAACCAAATCTAAATTTTTTTTTCCCCCCCTTCATTTTCCCCTACACCCCTCGCAATCGACGTATTGGGCAACGCCGCCCTTCATGGATGAAGTTTGGATGCCTGTCCCAATATTAGATTTTAGTTTAGATAGATATTAGATTGTCTCTCGTGGAAGTCTGTATGGATGTAAGGCTTTGCGAATGTCTATCAAACAGCTGGTTGCTGGGTGGTCTCAATTTCTGGAATGACTTCATCTATCAATCAATTCTACACGGTCGTCAGAATTACGTTAAGTTTCCCAAACACTTGGAATCCTGGAAAACAAAAAGATTTTGACCGTGCCTAAATGCCACTCTCTTTCGACCTCAAATTTGGTCTCTTAATTTAAACAAATGTATAAATCACTGAAAATGCCTTATCCATTTTATCATGAACAAAAATCGGGTTTCCTTCATTTACAACTTCTCATTTTCCATAATTATTTCTCCAGCAAATAAATGAACAAACATTTATAATTCACAAAGTACTTAATCGAGACATTCACAACTTGGTATTATGACACATCCTGTACCTATTAACATCACACTTCTGAAAAATAATCATATTTGGGAGCCTTTGGCGCAGTCAGCAGCGCTGCCAACGGTCTCCAATCAGGTGCCGTGAGCAACGAACAGTTAATTGAGCATCATTGAGCTCATTAACGCAGTTCGCAAAACTATACTGACTCTAAATCGATCACATTCACGTTACAAAGTGTTTACTTGTTTCAACAGTGCGGTTTAAGTACTTTTCTAAACATGACTCACCTGAACAAAACAGGCAAGGCGGAGAAGGGCTGAAGACACGAACCAATCTCTTTCGATCCCGAGTTTCCTGTGATGGGAGGTGGAGTGAGTTCCCTCACTTAACTAGGAACCCGGGCGCAACAACACTCCAGAACAAAGGTTCCGTTCTTGATATTTCTCCCAACATTTCTCAAAATGATTTTGAAAAATTGACATTCGCTCAGAAAATAAATTCTGGGTTCAAAATGCTCCTAACAACAACATATTTGCGACCACATATTTTTGAGTGTCACATTAACAATCAAATAATCCCGGAATCTGTCAACATACCAACAGGTAGACTGCTGTCCCGAGCACTGCCAAGTTTCAATCATGATTAATCAAGATGGTGCTGCAGTTGGCAGCCGTCTGCGAGAGCTCTTCAAGAATTGCACTTTTGTTATTGTTTTTATTTTTTGTTTTGTCATACGGTGTTTGTTTTGTCCTTCGTGTGGACCCGTTGTGGACTCTTTTCAGCGTTTTGGCCACGACATCGTCTGCAGCATGCATGTACCAGGCACTGATTTTGATGGGGCCAAAGTTGGTGCTATTTGACTGTTGATTACGGGGCCCTGCCACATCAGATATGGCAGACCCGCTCACGACCAGAAAAAGAAAACTACTCAAAGTTGTATCTGGGCAAAAAAAAATAAAAAATCAGAAGTGAGGTTGCCTTGGCTTCAGAATAAAGTATTGCATTTATGGCTTGTTTTTGTACTGTGGGTGGCAGGGGGAAATTTGGGGAGATTCCCGAACGGCCCCTCCATTCCAGGTCGCAACTGGTCCGTATCGGGGCCGGTCCAACCCGATGAATCGGTTTTGTCGCATGTCAGCAACTATCTGCGGCGCCCTACACCCCAAAATCAGGTGAATGCATCAACGGACAAAAAGCATTTGCGAATATAATCATTTATTTCCGCCAGTCCGAAAAATGTACATGACTGTTCTGTCAAGATATAAAATTTGCATTAAATAAGTTTTCTTTTGCATATTCATGGCAATTCATTATTGAATGAAAAACCCTGATTTTATCTGAACACAATTCAGACATCACAAATCATCAGAGAGCACAGGAAGAGTTAGGCAGTTAGCAAAGGCCGTCCAGCAGTTTGCAACCTGATTTCATCTGAGGGTGATGCTCATTCGAAAACAAAAACAAAAACAACAACTTTAAAAGTCTAAAACGGACACACAATAAGAGCTTATTTAAAAGTTCATGGAACGTTTTGATCATTGATGACTTCAGAGGCTTGCTCTTTTTTTCCTATTTCAGCAGAGCACTCTGGTGCTACAATTGTTGCTTTTACTGGTGTTGCGGCACCCTTTGTTTTCCCCTGAATTGGAAGCTTCCCTAATGTTAGAGCCGGTGTGACGTCACCCAGGGGAAACACTTTTCTGAAGAGGAACGTTACAACCATTTAGTTGGTTTGTTGTTTCGGTCCAGATGAAGAAGATGGTAAACCTGAGGCTGGTGAACGGAGGAACTGCAGACAGAGGCACAGAATGCAATTATCGTCAGTGCGTGCAGTATAATCAACCGAGAGTTCAAATTAAAGCCACAAAAAAAAAAAAAAAAAAAAAAAAAAAATTAAATTA